>CM026219.1:9388029-9393029 GCA_014839995.1 Xenentodon cancila | reverse complement strand
TCAGTCGAGGAAGTGCAACCAATCTTAGCTTGGCATGAGCTTTAACCCGGAAGTTAGATGATTGGCGCTTGGGTGTTTTCGCAATGCCAAGTACAGCAAGTTTGTACTTGCATGTTTGGTAGCTCATACTTGGCAAGTTTGATTCAGGAGAATGAATGTGGAAGAAAGGAACAACACAGCTCGGTTTCCTTGACGGCCTTACAGCTACACTAGCAGGTCGAACACAGTCAGACATTTCTTGTCATTTCATTGGTGAAGATGTTTTTATATTTGTATTTTAACTTTTTATAAATAAAATCTCTTCAAATGTCTGCTGAAATTTTCTAATTGGCTTAATTTTGAAAACTTAACGCATATGAAGTTAGAATTACATTCTTGCATGCCTTAAATCTGCATTCTGTTAAAAAAAAAAAAAAAGTAGTTTTTTTTTATTTTATATTTAGCCCGCTGATGCAAAATGCATTCTGGTCACACAGCTCCAACATTCAAGCTAAAATATACAGCTTTGTAACAGTGCAAACTGCAATACAACATTTAAAAATTATTTTATTTTAATCTGCGTCCTTTATGGTTTTGACCTTTTTCTAGTACATTTTCCTCGGTAAGTCACCTCTTGTCGCTGTTAATCATCCACTGTTTAAGGGTAAAAAAAAAAAACAATATTGCAAAATAAATAAATGAGCCCCTACAAGTGTTGAAATAAACTTTGGAAGAATTCCAGTCATATTAATTTTACAGTCTCCTTTAAAACCAAGGTGGAAATTGATGTGGCATTTACACTTCACAACTGAGTTTTTTTTCCTATCCCACTGACATGACCTTCTCTTTATCTCCAGGACAAATTTTATATGCAATATTGATTAAATTTATATATTTTAATTTCTTTTTCCCCTAAATGATCAATAGTAACTTCTTAAAGATCACTTGAAGGAATCCAGAGATAATAGAAAATATTTAGTATAACTTTTTAATTGGGCATAGAAAGTACCATTATAATCTTTTGCTGAATGAAACTTTCCAATAAATTGATTGTGGTGTCAGATAGTCCAACTGACTGTATGGAGGGTACCATCCTTGTGCAGCACGTCCAGGTTTGAGTCCCAGCCTGCCAGTCTGCTGCACGTCTTTCCCTGTTTTTTCTTTTTGTCTCTTCGCTGTCAATGAAGGCCACTGGAGACACAAAATCTTTTCAAAAAAAAAATTGCAAAAGAGAAAAATTGAATACAATCGGACTTCATTAACTCCTGAAGGGAAAACAAAGGAAAGATCTATGACCAAAGTCCTTGAACTCCAGTAATCAAATATTCCATACTGATCTTGCAGCAAAATGCAAGTAACCAAATTATTATTATTATTATTATTATTATTATTATGTTTCCAAAAGATTATACAATTCCTTTTATTAACTGAGGTTTGAATTAAATCTTTTATAGAATAGAGTGGGCGGCTATACTCATCTTTATACTTCTTTATACTATCTTTATACTACATCTACACTTTAACCAGACCGATAAGCTGAAAACCTGCAGGACTATCACACACCTTTTAAAAACTGTTGTACATTTCACCATCATTATTACAATACAGTTCATCATTATCAATAATATCTCTCATCTTACTGCCATTTCATTGTTTTTTCCTTTAATTTTATTGCCCTTCAACCCCAACATCATGTTATAACTTGTTTCTTTTTAGATTCGTACTTTGTGTTTAGAATTATTTATTTATTGTCTAACACCGAGGGTTTGAGAGTAATGTAATTTTGACTCTCTGTATGAACCTCACATGTGGCAGAATTGACAATAAACATGACTTAGACTTTGGCTTTTGACTTGACATCAGACAAGTACAATTCTGGATGACCATGGAAATATCAATTTGAATGCAGTTATTCTCAATAATTTCTGGTTTACAAGTCATGAGTTGTTTCATGTTTGCACCCAAGATGGGAACTTTGCAGCTTTGCACAAAATCCAATTTTACAAAATGTAAATTTTACAAAATGATGTCATGATTTCTACCTTTGAACAAACTTTGGGCTTCCTGTCTAACGGGTCATTCTAATCATGGAGATGCTGGTTTTATTGGTTTTATTACTAACTCAAGCTTTTGAAAGGAGGGATAATTCCCTGGCTGATAGTTTTGACAGCTTTGTCTTGAGCAACTTGTAATTCGCAAGGTGCTAAATACAACTACGTGTCAACCCTAACAACAAAGCAAAGACTTATTTGATATTCAAATGAATAAAACATCTCAAATAAACAAGAGCTCCAGCGCTGCTGTTGTATTCGTAGCAGACGTTGTGGTGGGCGTACTGCAGTACTGTTAGAGCAGCTCTCTGCAGAATTACGCTGCATGTGTAGTCACATTGACAGTAGTATTACAGAAGCAGGTGCAGAGGATTTAGTTATTTTAAACAGAAATGTACAACTCAACGTAAACGGCAGTAAGTTAATATGCAGTTCATCTCAACATTTAAATCTGCTGCCGGACAAGATGTAATTTAGTGAGATATTAAACAACCATCTAATCTTCGTCAGCCAGCGCTGACTTCTCTGCCTCTACTTCCACCATCATCTTCACTCTCAAACGCTCTCCCTCCCTCCATCTGTCGATCTGCAGCTAAATGCCAGATGAAATGACTATTAATCCAGGGAGCCACTGTCTCGTAGCTCCGTGATCAACGAGACAGCTCACCATTGGTTCTGTTTCCGCACAAGATCTATACATCTCTGGAGCTATAAAACACCAAGATGGAACCGGCTCTCAGTTATTGGAAAAATTATGTCACTCATTAAGCATTGCTAAGCTCATTTTATATTCATCTTAATTTAAATAACTCCTGTCATTGACCCAAGCTTGAATCCCAGCCCGTGGCCCTATTTGTTGTGTCTTCCCCTTCTGTGTTTAAGTGTAGAAAAGATGGAGGATTTTTGTCATAAAATCTGGATGATTTCCTCAGCAGGGACTATTTTTTGTTTCTGAAAGAAAGAAAAAATCTGGAGAGGGTAAGATATATTTTTTTCTTTCCTCTTGTTGCCAAAGGTTGCTGGATCAACCGCTTGTCTGCTTCTTTGGAAACAAAACTCCCAATTAGACTGCAGCCGGTGAGTGATTGGAGGACGGTGATTTATGGAGGCGAAGTCCAGCCTCATTACATACAAAGATAAATATCCACAAAATTCTCCACCTTCTTCTTATTATTATTTTCCCTCCTCCCACTCTTTTCTCTGTCCCTCCATCATACAGGTGGGGAGTCATTTAAAGGCAGCTGATGGACTGAACACTCCTCTCCGGTGGAATAAACTAAAAACCAGTCAATAGGGCAATTAATGGAAATGCAAATTTATGACTTTAATTTGACTGAATGGGATTGGAGCTTGTGTGTGTGTGTGTGTGTGTGTGTGGTGTGTGTGTGTGTGTGGTGTGTGTTGTGTGTGTGTGTGTGTGTGTGGTGTGTGCTGTCTTTTCAGGTTACTGGTAATAAAGGCTGGTCAAGGACCCTAAATCACCAAATGTGCACACACTCCAAACAGAAGCAGATATGGACTGTAATGTTAATTCATGGATATTGATTGAATTTATTTTTTTTTCTGTTTTAATTAACTGATGAGCTGTTTTGCCAGAAAATTATGCCTACTGCAAATTTCTTGAGACTGGAGCCGTGCTAGAGGCTCTGACGCATTGTTTGGATAATAGCTACTATAAGCAATATAATTGCTATGATGATGATTGGGTTCTTCATTAGGTATGTTTAGACTGGCCACTATCTTAGTTTGTAATTGGTTTCTAGAAACTGATGACACCCGGCTTTTTATCCATCACTTAAAGTCTCATCACATGATTAAATAGCTGGTTATTCAAATATCTCACTTAGCTGTAACCACAAGGTGCCATTGTCCATGCGGAGTCAGCGGTTTTCTGTTCTAACAGAAAAACCTTGTGCAGAAGTGTGAGTTAAAGAAGGCTTTTACAATAATGCTGCAGTCATTGTGTGAGAGGTTTACCACATAGTTCTGCTGAAAGTTCACTAAATGGCAGTGAAAGTCACGGAGAGTAAAACTAAAGTAACAAGTAACAATGGCATCAAGGTGGGAAAATGATGGGGGAGAATTCAGTTTTATATATTTTCCATTTTATTGTTTATTGGGTAAAACACCCTTCCCATTTGGCATGAAATATTTAAACTCACCGTAGCATTACTTCCCTTAATGCCATAGTTTATCGTAACTGAGACAACCTTTAAACTATTGCTTCTATTTGAGGCCAACCTCAAATACCCAGATTTTTCCATGGAAAGATCTTTCAGCTGTGTGTTTTCCGAAGCAACATGTGACTCTAAAAAGATTTATTCAGTCCTGAAATGTCAGCGCTGACAATGTTGATGGTCGAAGGTGCATAAAAACAATTCCAGACTCCAAACAAGGTTTTGAGGGCCGGGATCATTTTCATTCGATCTCCATTGTTGTTATGCTGAGAGATTTTGTGCTCCTTTTTACAGATTTCCTGGTTCATGTTTGGGTCTGTCAATTTGCTGAAATTTGCCAAGTTTACAAAATAACACTTTCCCTGTAGTTGAAACGTAATAGTGACACACAAAAATGTGTTTTTTATTCTGTTTGCAGTTGGTCTCAACTGTAATTCACTTAAGATGAAGTTACAATTTGTTGGTGCTTCAGGGCACTTTGGTGTGAGAGCTCAGAGACTAGAAGGTACTGCGTCCATTTCTAAGCCTATCCAATCCCTGTATAAATGGGGCGGGAGCCTGGTTCCCATTGCCAGTTATAAGTCGCATTCATTCCAGGTGGAAGTTGGACTGCGTCAGGGTTGTCCTATGTCCCTGATTCTGTTCTTGACGTTTATGGACAGACATTCCAAGCACAGCCAGGCAAAGGATTCCATCTCTGCTTTTTGATTGCATATATATATATATATATATATATATATATATATATATATATATATATATATATATATATATATATATATATTATATAATA
>CM026219.1:9160738-9387929 GCA_014839995.1 Xenentodon cancila | reverse complement strand
GCACTCTGTTTATTAAATCCTCCAGTAAGCTGGCTTTCATGCCCAATCAACCTTTCATCAAAACCACAAGCTGTTCTGCTTTAAGAACCACTGAGACACGAAATACAATCCAGGAAGTTCAGCCTAAGTAAAACAGTGATTTGAAGGCTTTTAGAATCAAACATTGCAGAAGTTTATACTTCAAATGGGTTGATCAGGTGTAAATGTATAGTATTTTGCTGTTGTATGTATGTGATCAGATGTAACATCTTATCTGTTGACTGTTCTGGTTTGGACCTTTTGCCCTGGGACATCTATGCAAACTTATAGGCAGGTCTGGCTTAGTTTGCTCTCAAAAATTATCTTATACATGTATTTGTTGGCTAGGACATAAAATGGACCCTGAAACATTGGTTTTAAAAAAAAAAATAAAAAGGCCTTGCTAAGTGTATGTTTTAGCCACATATTCTCAACTTTTTTTATATTCTAATCATATGCATAGTGGTTACAGTGGTGGGCTTGGGCGTGGAGGACCCAGGTTCAAGCCCAAGCTGCCCACAATGGTAAATCACTGGGGGCCCCTGAGCAAGGGGCCTTAACTCCCAATTGCCTCCCCGGGCACTGATGCTGGCAGCCCACTGCTCACTAGTGAAACTAGTTGATGGGTCAAATTTCGGTCATAATTTGCATGATGTCCATACAAAAAAAAAAAAAAAAAGACTACTTTCACTATATCAGTAGCTATAAACGTGATCTCAATCCACCCCTCCAAGAGCTAAGGTTTAAAAAAAAACCTATAACTAGTGATTTTAACCAGTGTTTAAGTACTGCTTTAAGTATTATTACTCTTTTGAAATTGCTAAAAGACTCATGACCTGCTGCAAAAGTAACGACAGTTGCACAGAGCAGCCGCTAGCAAGTTAGCTTGGAAAAGTGTGATGGAAACACTGGCATCCAAAACATCAGCTGTGTCCGTAGACTGTATAACAACAAAGGACAAAGCTTCAGGTCACTTGACCCACTGGTCTCTGAAGAGCAGTTTTGAAGCCTTTTCTTCATATGGGGGCACAGCCATGGTGCTCGGAAGTTGACAGGAACGCGCTCATATTAGAAAAACATTGAACATATATATATATATATATATATATATATAACATCTGTGTGGAGTATGGGCTGGAAACCCCAAGGTCAAAATGGGAAACACCTCCCAAGGTGGTGGAAAATGACAGAGCAAAGCTCCTGTGGGACTTCCAGATACAGACAGACAGGATGGTGATGGCAAACCAACCAGACTCGTGGTGGTAGACAAAGGTGAGAGGAAAGCCGTGGTGATGGATGTGGCAATACCAAGTGATGGTAAACATTAGGCGAAAGGAACACGAGAAGCTTGAGAAATACCAAGGGCTTAGAGCGGAGCTGGAGAAGGCCTGGAAGGTGAGGTGACAGTAGTGCCCGTGGTGATCGGAGCACTCGGGGCAGTAACCCCCAAACTGGAAGAGTGGCTGCAGCAGATCCCCGGAACAACCTCAGACATCTCAGTCCAGAAAAGTGCAGTTGTTAGGAACAGCAAAAATACTGCGCAGAACGCTCAAGCTCCCTGGCCTCTGGTAGAGGACCCGAGCTTAGAAGGGACACCACCCACGGAGGGTGAGGAACGAGTTTTTTTTTTTTTTATATATACTGGGCTGTAAATAAGTTTATTTCTGCTCTAAAGTTGAACATTTTAACATGGAAGTCAATAGAGATTGACTTTTGCAGCGGTCAGTCGAGGAAGTGCAACCAATCTTAGCTTGGCATGAGCTTTAACCCGGAAGTTAGATGATTGGCGCTTGGGTGTTTTCGCAATGCCAAGTACAGCAAGTTTGTACTTGCATGTTTGGTAGCTCATACTTGGCAAGTTTGATTCAGGAGAATGAATGTGGAAGAAAGGAACAACACAGCTCGGTTTCCTTGACGGCCTTACAGCTACACTAGCAGGTCGAAACACAGTCAGACATTTCTTGTCATTTCATTGGTGAAGATGTTTTTATATTTGTATTTTAACTTTTATAAATAAAATCTCTTCAAATGTCTGCTGAAATTTTCTAATTGGCTTAATTTTGAAAACTTAACGCATATGAAGTTAGAATTACATTCTTGCATGCCTTAAATCTGCCATTCTGTTAAAAAAAAAAAAAAGTAGTTTTTTTTTTATTTTATATTTAGCCCGCTGATGCAAAATGCATTCTGGTCACACAGCTCCAACATTCAAGCTAAAATATACAGCTTTGTAACAGTGCAAACTGCAATACAACATTTAAAAATTATTTTATTTTAATCTGCGTCCTTTATGGTTTTGACCTTTTTCTAGTACATTTTCCTCGGTAAGTCACTCTTGTCGCTGTTAATCATCCACTGTTAAGGGTAAAAAAAAAAAACCATATTGCAAAATAAATAAATGAGCCCCTACAAGTGTTGAAATAACTTTGGAAGAATTCCAGTCATATTAATTTTACAGTCTCCTTTAAAACCAAGGTGGAAATTGATGTGGCATTTACACTTCACAACTGAGTTTTTTTTTCCTATCCCACTGACATGACCTTCTCTTTATCTCCAGGACAAATTTTATATGCAATATTGATTAAATTTATATATTTTAATTTCTTTTTCCCCTAAATGATCAATAGTAACTTCTTAAAGATCACTTGAAGGAATCCAGAGATAATAGAAAATATTTAGTATAACTTTTTAATTGGGCATAGAAAGTACCATTATAATCTTTTGCTGAATGAAACTTTCCAATAAATTGATTGTGGTGTCAGATAGTCCAACTGACTGTATGGAGGGTACCATCCTTGTGCAGCACGTCCAGGTTTGAGTCCCAGCCTGCCAGTCTGCTGCACGTCTTTCCCTGTTTTTTCTTTTTGTCTCTTCGCTGTCAATGAAGGCCACTGGAGACACAAAATCTTTTCAAAAAAAAAATTGCAAAGAGAAAAATTGAATACAATCGGACTTCATTAACTCCTGAAGGGAAAACAAAGGAAAGATCTATGACCAAAGTCCTTGAACTCCAGTAATCAAATATTCCATACTGATCTTGCAGCAAAATGCAAGTAACCAAATTATTATTATTATTATTATTATTATTATTATGTTTCCAAAAGATTATACAATTCCTTTTATTAACTGAGGTTTGAATTAAATCTTTTATAGAATAGAGTGGGCGGCTCTATACTCATCTTTATACTTCTTTATACTATCTTTATACTACATCTACACTTTAACCAGACCGATAAGCTGAAAACCTGCAGGACTATCACACACCTTTTAAAAACTGTTGTACATTTCACCATCATTATTACAATACAGTTCATCATTATCAATAATATCTCTCATCTTACTGCCATTTCATTGTTTTTTTCCTTTAATTTTATTGCCCTTCAACCCCAACATCATGTTATAACTTGTTTCTTTTTAGATTCGTACTTTGTGTTTAGAATTATTTATTTATTGTCTAACACCGAGGGTTTGAGAGTAATGTAATTTTGACTCTCTGTATGAACCTCACATGTGGCAGAATTGACAATAAACATGACTTAGACTTTGGCTTTTGACTTGACATCAGACAAGTACAATTCTGGATGACCATGGAAATATCAATTTGAATGCAGTTATTCTCAATAATTTCTGGTTTACAAGTCATGAGTTGTTTCATGTTGCACCCAAGATGGGAACTTTGCAGCTTTGCACAAAATCCAATTTTACAAAATGTAAATTTTACAAAATGATGTCATGATTTCTACCTTTGAACAAACTTTGGGCTTCCTGTCTAACGGGTCATTCTAATCATGGAGATGCTGGTTTTATTGGTTTTATTACTAACTCAAGCTTTTGAAAGGAGGGATAATTCCCTGGCTGATAGTTTTGACAGCTTTGTCTTGAGCAACTTGTAATTCGCAAGGTGCTAAATACAACTACGTGTCAACCCTAACAACAAAGCAAAGACTTATTTGATATTCAAATGAATAAAACATCTCAAATAAACAAGAGCTCCAGCGCTGCTGTTGTATTCGTAGCAGACGTTGTGGTGGCGGTACTGCAGTACTGTTAGAGCAGCTCTCTGCAGAATTACGCTGCATGTGTAGTCACATTGACAGTAGTATTACAGAAGCAGGTGCAGAGGATTTAGTTATTTTAAACAGAAATGTACAACTCAACGTAAACGGCAGTAAGTTAATATGCAGTTCATCTCAACATTTAAATCTGCTGCCGGACAAGATGTAATTTAGTGAGATATTAAACAACCATCTAATCTTCGTCAGCCAGCGCTGACTTCTCTGCCTCTACTTCCACCATCATCTTCACTCTCAAACGCTCTCCCTCCCTCCATCTGTCGATCTGCAGCTAAATGCCAGATGAAATGACTATTAATCCAGGGAGCCACTGTCTCGTAGCTCCGTGATCAACGAGACAGCTCACCATTGGTTCTGTTTCCGCACAAGATCTATACATCTCTGGAGCTATAAAACACCAAGATGGAACCGGCTCTCAGTTATTGGAAAAATTATGTCACTCATTAAGCATTGCTAAGCTCATTTTATATTCATCTTAATTTAAATAACTCCTGTCATTGACCCAAGCTTGAATCCCAGCCCGTGGCCCTATTTGTTGTGTCTTCCCCTTCTGTGTTTAAGTGTAGAAAAGATGGAGGATTTTTGTCATAAAATCTGGATGATTTCCTCAGCAGGGACTATTTTTTGTTTCTGAAAGAAAGAAAAAATCTGGAGAGGGTAAGATATATTTTTTCTTTCCTCTTGTTGCCAAAGGTTGCTGGATCAACCGCTTGTCTGCTTCTTTGGAAACAAACTCCAAATTAGACTGCAGCCGGTGAGTGATTGGAGGACGGTGATTTATGGAGGCGAAGTCCATCCTCATTACATACAAAGATAAATATCCACAAAATTCTCCACCTTCTTCTTATTATTATTTTCCCTCCTCCCACTCTTTTCTCTGTCCCTCCATCATACAGGTGGGGAGTCATTTAAAGGCAGCTGATGGACTGAACCTCCTCTCCGGTGGAATAAACTAAAACCAGTCAATAGGGCATTAATGGAAATGCAATTTATGACTTTAATTTGACTGAATGGGATGGAGCTTGTGTGTGTGTGTGTGTGTGTGTGTGTGTGTGTGTGTGTGTGTGTGTGTGTGTGTGTGTGTGTGTGTGTGTGTGTGTGTGCTGTCTTTTCAGGTTACTGGTAATAAAGGCTGGTCAAGGACCCTAAATCACCAAATGTGCACACACTCCAAACAGAAGCAGATATGGACTGTAATGTTAACTCATGGATATTGATTGAATTTATTTTTTTTTCTGTTTTAAATTAACTGATTAGCTGTTTTGCCAGAAAATTATGCCTACTGCAAATTTCTTGAGACTGGAGCCGTGCTAGAGGCTCTGACGCATTGTTTGGATAAATGCTACTATAAGCAATATAATTGCTATGATGATGATTGGTTCTTCATTAGGTATGTTTAGACTGGCCACTATCTTAGTTTTGTAATTGGTTCTAGAAACTGATGACACCGGCTTTTTATCCAATCACTTAAAGTCTCATCACATGATTAAATAGCTGGTTATTCAAATATCTCACTTAGCTGTAACCACAAGGTGCCATTGTCCAGGCGGAGTCAGCGGTTTTCTGTTCTAACAGAAAAACCTTGTGCAGAAGTGTGAGTTAAAGGCTTTTACAATAATGCTGCAGTCATTGTGTGAGAGGTTTACCACATAGTTCTGCTGAAAGTTCACTAAATGGCAGTGAAAGTCACGGAGAGTAAAACTAAAGTAACAAGTAACAATGGCATCAAGGTGGGAAAATGATGGGGAGAATTCAGTTTTATATATTTTCCATTTTATTGTTTATTGGGTAAAACACCCTTCCCATTTGGCATGAAATATTTAAACTCACCGTAGCATTACTTCCCTTAATGCCATATTTATCGTAACTGAGACAACCTTTAAACTATTGCTTCTATTTGAGGCCAACCTCAAATACCCAGATTTTTCCATGGAAAGATCTTTCAGCTGTGTGTTTCCGAAGCAAACATGTGACTCTAAAAAGATTTATTCAGTCCTGAAATGTCAGCGCTGACAATGTTGATGGTCGAAAGGTGCATAAAAACAATTCCAGACTCCAAACAAGGTTTTGAGGGCCGGGATCATTTTCATTCGATCTCCATTGTTGTTATTCTGAGAGATTTTGTGCTCCTTTTTACAGATTTCCTGGTATCATGTTTGGGTCTGTCAATTTGCTGAAAATTGCCAAGTTTACAAAATAACACTTTCCTGTAGTTGAACGTAATAGTGACACACAAAATGTGTTTTTATTCTGTTTGCAGTTTGGTCTCAACTGTAATTCACTTAAGATGAGTTACAATTTGTTGTGCTTCAGGGCACTTTGTGTGAGAGCTCAGAGACTAGAAGGTACTGCGTCCATTTCTAAGCCTATCCAATCCCTGTATAAATGGGGCGGGAGCCTGGTTCCCATTGCCAGTTATAAGTCGCATTCATTCCAGGTGGAAGTTGGACTGCGTCAGGGTTGTCCTATGTCCCTGATTCTGTTCTTGACGTTTATGGACAGACATTCCAAGCACAGCCAGGCAAAGGATTCCATCTCTGCTTTTTGATTGCATATATATATATATATATATATATATATATATATATATATATATATATATATATATATATATATATATATATATATATATATATATATATATATATATATATATATATATATATATATATATATATATATATTAAAGCGCTGTGAGAAGATAGAGGTTTTTGGACTAAAACATCCTGTGGTTATGCTTTATGCCACTAGAGGATGCTCTTCCTCTGATAGTGCAGACAGAGCTGCAGGTTATCTTGATACAAGCCAACTTTCTTTTTTTCCCACCTACAGTTCAGTCAAACATGAAACATAATTAGATCATTGAAACGCAACAGCTGTAGCGGGGCACACACACATATCTACAAAGACTTACAAATCGTGAATTAAACATTAGTTTAGTGTTACGTCCAGTTTGGGTTCTGAGGGCAAAGAGGCCAGTGGGAGCATTAGTATGATGACTGCAAACACACACCAGGTAAGTGTGTGTATGTGTGTCTACCTGCTGTGTCTTTTTATTTTGTTTGTACGGCATGTTGAATGACTATAATTTTGTGTGTGCGTGTCCCACAGGGCTGGTTGCCATGGGGATGGTGATAAGGGTTCTAAATGGAACTCAATAATTCATGAAGTCTTGATAAGACGCACAACACGGCCAAAATCCACAGAATATACACAGTACATACAAATTACACACACTACGCATTCAGATACAATGGATGTAATTACAGGAGTAAAGTTTTTGGGGCTTCTAGTCAAGACATAAAGTTAATTTGTATTGGATCACCTATCCACGGTGGCAGGGCTCTGTGGGTGGATGAGATCACCCCGACTTCCTTAAGGCTCTGGATGTTTTAGGACTGTCTCGGTTGACGTGTCTCTGCAACATTGCATGAACATCGGGGGTAATCTCTCTGGATTAGCAGACTGGGGTGGTGGTCCTCCTTTTTAAGAAAGGGGACTGGATGGTGTGATGCAATAACAGGGGAGTCACCAGATTTATAAAGGGGTACTGGAGAGGAGGGTCCCCTTGAATGTTGGGTTCTGCGCTGGTCCTGGACCACTGGACCAGCTATAGATAACCTTCTCCTGACAAGCAAGGGAGAAACTGTGCCTTCTTCGCACCAACCCACATGCACATATTAGTGTTTCAAAAAGCCTTAAATCCAAATATGATAAATGGACTTAAAACGGTAGTAAAGCAGTTAATACGCTTCTCACAAAAGCACATAAGCTTTCGTGCAGAAATAAAGGCGATTAGAAGGAATTCCCCTCTTTTCTAAAATATTTATTTATATTTTATAGTAAATAAATTACAGGGGATTGTCATCCAAGATGTGGTTTTGACACTTCTTATTCAAATTGGATTTTTGCTTTTATTAAAACTTTTTGTAGTGTGCAACTTAAACCTGTTTTCACTTGTATAGAGTCAAGACACAAAGATATAGACATAAATAAACGAGACATAAATAAACAAATAAATAAATAGCACTCTAGCTAGAAAGACCCTAAGCAAGCACTTTGGGACGGTGGGAAGAAAAACTACTCCATTAGTTGACATTGACTCCAGAACTGCAGCAGAGCTGAGTGGAGTAATAATATTAATAATAAATAAACTAATGAAAGTTTTGTGATCACTTTGGTAGGAGGGTTTTTTTATTCTCTTTAATTAATAAATATTTTTTGGAAGGAACATTTTATTGTACAGCTGCGCAAACAGGATAGCTGCCGTATATCACTAAAGGATGCACTGTTACCATGACAACTTGTGCAGATAGGCTCCAATTCCAAATCTAAAAGTGTGACTTAGAGAAACTCTGCACACCCTGGACTCTGAACGTTGTCCTCATGAAATCGCCCGAGGTCCCAAATTGACATTGAATTTATGAGTTGGGCTACAATTTGGCCAACAGCTCTGTGAGGTGAATGCTAATGTTCTCATGTTAAAATACTATGAGTAACAAGCCTAACAAGCAAATGTTTAGCATATATATGTATTTTTTATATTATTTTCATTTAAATTTGCTTTTAAAGTGCTTTATAATTAAAGTTGAGTTGAGTTTTCTTTAAATTTGTATGCATTTGTGTAATATTCTCCCTGTATCCTTGTATATGTTGTAAGGTGTCTTGAACCGCCTTCGGACAATTATCGATAATCCTGTTTATTGTGTTTCAGTTTTTAATGTTTATGCTGAATTTTCTCTCCCGTCTTTTTCAAAAGTGGAAAAAGTCTCACAACATATTTAAAATTAATTCATTGTATCACATTGTTATCACAATTTCTTTTCAAAAGTTTGATTACACATATTAACCTCGTACAGTGCACTGTTTTGTAGAAATTTCACTTCTTGCATCTAAATTAATTAAATTATAAGAAAATTGTTTGGTTCAATAGGCTTATAGCAATCGACATATCCAAGTTTGATTACTTTTCTGTGAAGAAACTGCTTTCAAGGTTGGAAGTGATGTTGCAATAAACAGTGACCTGTGTAACAAATCAACAGTTTTATTTCTTTTACTACATAAATGCAATAAATTGAGCAAAGCTTTTCCTCTATTTGTGGTTTAGTAACACAACAATTTCTAAGAGCTGTACTTTCTCATTTATCTTTATTTGCCCTTTATTTATATAAAAAAAACCCAACAAAACAAAAATAACAACTTAGAATATCATATATAAAGTTCTTACCATCTCACAACATGAAATAACACAATGCCAGATAACTTTTGATGCTCTTAAATCCACATTTGAGTCTTGGGTTTTTACGAGGTGAGCTGCAAGTGTATTCCTTTTATATCCAGAAACTTATCTGGTTTTAGACTTCAAGCAATGATAATGGTGTCATATCCACCAAAAGATACTGAACGGCCGTAACAGTGACAAGCTGGCGTCTCTCCTGATGTTCAAAGTGGTGTGGATAGATTCAGTGATGGACCGGTGTGACCAGTCAGTCTCGGATTCAGACATCAGTTGATGAAACGACACGTCCTGATGGAACCCGTCAATCAGTTGAGTCTGCCCAGCGCCGAGACAGCGCTGTGCAGCCGGAGGACCAATTACATTGATTGATAAGTGATCAATTATATACTGTGAGACCTGGGTGGAAGGGCCACTTTCACATCTCTTTCTTTTTAATATTGTTCCTCTTTCTCTTGCTCCTGCTTATTCACTTCTTCTTTATCTCTTATCTTTCACCTCATCCATTCCAATTCTTTTGTTTTTCCATTTTCTTCTTCCATCTCTTCTCTCTTCAATTCCTTGAGTCTGTGTTTTTCTCATTTTCTTCATCAACAAGAACTCTTTCTGATTTCCTCTCTTTTCTTTATCAGGTTTCATTTTTTCTTCTCCCCTTTACTCTTCCCTATCCTCTTGATATGATTGAAATCTGTAATTTTCCACAATCCATCTGCTCCTCTTCTCTTCTCTTCTCATTCACCTTCAGCCAATTCTCTTCCATTTTCTCTCTCAGTACTAATAAAACCTTTACCTCTTTAACCTTTTCCCTTCTATTCCTGCTTCTGTTTTTTTAAAATCAACTCTTCTGTTTGATCTCAAACTTTTTTCCTTTCCTCCTCTTCTGCTGTGATTAAAAAATATTACTTTACTGTCTTCTTCTCTTCTATTTATCTTGGTCAGCTTCATCTAATTATTTTTTTCCCGGCTGTTTGTCACATAAACGAGGAAAGAAAATGTTAACATGGACATACACATTGAGAAAAGCATCCCATTTATTCACAGGTGGTCCTTCAGCTGTGGAGGGCGTCTACCTTATCAATGACCATTACTTTGACCCTTTTTCTTGAATGGCTTTCTGTAATTGTATATTGATTTTCTTCAATTAGCCTCTTCTGTATCTCAGTAAAAGTTTAGACCGGTGGTTTGGGGCAGGACTGTGACTGTCAATCGTCACCAAATGTATACAAAGACTGTCAACAGGACCAAAGATAGAAACCAACTTATTCTTCTATTTTATGACTGTGATGCTATTTGCAAAGAGTGACATGGTGACCAAGGGGTACTTTGTTGGCAAAACCTGACCGAGTAGTTTAGTTTTCTAAATATAACCTATCACAGAACCCTCAAAATGTTTTATTTGCTAGTATTCATCTATATATTTTTGAGTAAAACATTCTTTTCAACAGTGATTCTTGCACAAGCCCAAAGCTTTATAGATTAAATGCGTAAGCAAAACACTGCATCGATATCTTTGCCGTTGCCAAGGTGACAATACCCTGCACCTTTTTAAAACCAATGCAAAAAGCTCCCGACCAACCACTGCAGTGATGTCACACGTATAGGGTGAGAACAGGTCAGTCAAACTGGTGGTTCTGTTGGGCTTTTACTCCTAAAGTGCCTCCATCTTTGTCCCTGAGCATCAGCGGTTCCAGAGGCATTATGGTCCAAAGGTTCAAAAGCAAAGCCTAACTATGCAGACTGAAAAGAGAGACTCAGAGAATTGAGTCTTTTCCTTTTTCTGCTGACGTATCCATAACAAGTGCCTCAAAATTGTGAGTTTATCCAGTATCTCTCAATCCTCCTGAAGCCTTTTTACCTGATCTGCAGTCCCTCCAACATGAGCGGCTAAAGGAGAAAGGAGCCACTGAGGGTCATTTCAGGGCCTCAGCAGAAGTTTGCTGGGACCCACGGGGATACCGGTCAGCAAGCCAGATCGCAGCAGGTCGAACCTTGTGGCTGCTTGTAGCTCTGCTGGTCTTCGTCATCTCAGTAGTGGTGCTGGAAATCAACGTGTTTTCCATCACCTGTTTCCTGAACAATGACACGTGTCTCACAGAGACAACCGGCTGCAGCAGGGTGTATCTTACAACTAGAATCTTACATGCTTTAAATAACAACACTTTTGGTCTTATCAGTGTGGGAGAGCTTCCCATGTCCCGTCTTCATATAGTTTTATTGTCTTACCAGTGCAAAGTAATATTTAGTTAATTCTTCCTGATTCCAAGTTTACATCAAATCTTCTATACACAACTATTAATATTCCACTGATGTGCATTCTCTATAAATCATTTACACTAGTTGTGCATGTTTGCTTTTCACACAACAGTGTGACAGACTGACATGTTTTGTTGTTGGCATAATGTCAACCAAGTGCCATGTGGGGAATTATGGACCAGGTAATTGACTCATTAGTGTTTCAGTTTGCAACAAATCACTTGCCTGATAACTGGGGGAATCCACTTTGTTGTGCAGTAATGGGCTTCCATCTGAACTATGAAAGCTGATACGAGACCAGTATGGGAAGAAAGATCTCGATTTTCACTTATTTTCTTTTGATCAAACTGTCCTGAAATAAAACCAAACATCTGGTTTCCAAGTGGTTGAGGTCAAACTGAGCCACCAGGAAATACACCAATTTCAATGCAGGGTCCTCGCAAGTATTGTGAAGCAGCTCTAGTGTCAGTGTATGTGCTGCAGGCTGTTGTGCTCGGTTAAATGGGGAGGCTCTGTAGCGTAAATGAAGCAGCCCTCGGCTGCTCCGGGCTCAGATGGTGTGTTCGGTTTGTCCTTCTGCTGCTGCCTTCAGGGCACCTCAAGCCGGGTGGAGCTACGCAAAGGGTGGGAGGAAGAGGAGGGAGGAAGCACTCTGCATCTGTGGCTCGTCTTGCTCTTTCTCTTTTCCTGCCTTTATTTTGCCTCAGTTGCCAGTCCTTTTATTTATTTCTTTAAAAAAAAAAAAACAGCTTTTGATTTCGTTTCTTCTAGCAACGAAGTGATTAAAAAAACTGTAACATAAAATGAGACTTAAAATTGCAGAATAATTTGCAGAATTTTTACATTGGCAACATGTGAGCAGCAGTGCAGCGATAATCAATAAAAGAAGATCTGAAAATATCAGTGGTCCAGAGTACTGTGACCTCTCCCGCATCTTAAACTCCACCTAACATAACATCTTCACATCTTGTCACCTCTAAAGTGAGCTGTGCGAAGATATAAGACCCGTTTACAAAAGTGCAAAAAGTGAAAGTCAAAACCATCCGCTATAAAAAAAACACTGCAAAGACATGGTTGCTTTTGGACTGTGTCTTTGATGTTCTGATCAAAGAATGACATATTTCATTAAACCTTGTAAAATGAGCAATAAAAAAAAAAGGTGTAATATGGCATGACAGGCCTAAGGGTAATTGTAATAGATTAATATTGTATTTCCTTTTGGAGCTCTTGCTCAAAACTTTAAGACGTGACCAGCACCATGTGATGGATGATGACGCCGCACATCTGCACATCATCTGGATCCCGGCAGACGAGAACGTTGAATTCCTGGATTATTGTTCCTGCGGCGCTTCCTGTATCCATGCCAACATGTACTCTTGAATGAGTTTAAGCATCAGAATCTGCACTGGTAGGTTATAATAGTAGCTTATTTAATACCTAAGAAAATATTTGCAATAAATATCAATAGCTTTTAAAAGATATTGAGTTGGTCTGAATGATATCTCCAGGGGGGACCTCTGCAAGTGAGGGGTTCAAACGTCTGGTGGCATATTGAGTTTTAGGAGCCATTAGTTGAACCTCTCCAGAGGATTTTAAGCTGTGATCAGGCTCATAATACGTCCAGAAATCCCAGACAGGCCATTCAAAGCTTTAAAAACAAGCATTGCAATCTTTAAATCAATTCTAAAACTCAAAGGTGAAAAACAGAGAAAATCAGTGTAATGTGGTCACTTGTTTGTGTTAAAAGCCTAGTAGCAGGGCTTTGTATCAGATGTCATTCTTTTTCAGCTCGCACCAAAATAAACTGCTATAAAATGGTCAGTAAGACATAAAACCATGATCATCACCTGTTTAATCCGCCGTGTGGATAATCGACCACATCTTAGCTGGCTGTGTTTGGAACACATTTCATTTGATGCTTCCGAGTCAAGAGATTTCAGTCAAAATAAAAAAATATTCCTGCCAACATTAGATGGGGTAATATTAACCTCTTTTCTCTCTCTCTCTCTCTCTCTCTCTCTCTCTCTCTCTCTCTCTCTTTTTCAAGACTCATTCAGTTGCAGGAAATTATATATTGGCATGTATCTTGTGATCTTCCACCTCAACAAGCATTTTATTTTAATTAGTTCCGCATAAAGTACAGTCATCAAGAACTGATCACCCATGGGATCCTAAAGTCAGGCCTCAAGCTGTCTGCTGGTGTTCAGGATGAAAGCAGCATCGTTGCAGACTCGACCAGCTGCTCTGCAGTGGAGAACCAAAGACTCCAGTCCATTTCCTCCCCTTTAGTACTAGAGACCTTTAAAAGTGGTCAGCTTTTGTTGTAAAGCTATATTAGCATATTCTTAGTTATACGTTAAATAAGGTTTAAATCACACTAACCAGCATTCAGATTCATTTGTACTAAACTGGATACTTCAGCGTCTACCATCTTCTTCATTCTAAGGCCGGCTCCGGATGCTCCGGATTCACCGGTGTTTTCACTCCTGATTTTATGTTGTAGGACTTGACAACTGTCTGTCAGTATGAAACTTATGAAACATACAGAACACATAAAGTATCTGAACCAAGAGAAGTTGAAACAGTGGGTTACAACCGCTCCCGAATCCAAGCAGTTTCCCTTGGGGATTCATAAAGTATGATTGAGTTAATTGCTTTCCTCGCATGATAATCGCTGGAACTGCCTGTAAATCAGCAGCCTTGACTGACTGACCCACTCCCACTGGGCACATCCTGCAGGTTGCCAGGTCTTCCTGCAGTATTTGCTGGATTTCAGAGTGGTGGTCCGTCCTGTCAGTGCGAACTGACGTCCCACTGGCAGCTTTACCTGCTCGGCTGGATGTGAGATAAGAGATTAGAGATCACACTGTAATCTGCACGTTGAAAGAGGTTGTTTTCTTTTTTGATCATTTGTTTCTTTTCATAGAGCCCAATTTTACCATAGACCACTGCAGATGAGCTTTCAGAAGATCAATACATTCTGGAGTAAGTGTTTTTAAGAAAAAATTGTGTGAAGAATAAGTGAATAAAGTCATGTGAGTAGCTTTTGTTGGCATTTGTAATGCAGCTGGGCGACGTGGCATCGAGTCCAACAGCAATGTTTGTGTTCATTTTTGTGTTAACAGTTTCTGGACAGCAGTGGAGCTCTGTGGCACCAGGTATTGGCCAAAAGACAACAGAGAGATGAGGACGGGCGAGAGGTGCATTTCACAAACTAAAACATTTCAATATTTGCGTGACTCGCTCTCCTTTTTGTCTGAATCTCAGCTGATTAGATTTTTGTTTGAAATTAAGATTCTCTTTAGGACACACTGAGGAGGCAGTTTGCATCTTTATGTGGAAATGAAAATGAATCCTCTTAATGTGTTATGTTTAAACATACATCTTACACGTTTGTGTGAATTGCTTGCAAATGAAAAGCGACAGCTGAGATGAATGTTTCATGGGCGACTCTGACAGATTAATCACCGGGAGATAATGGAACAGATGAATCATTGCAGGGTTACCTTCATGACACCGCTGCAAATGTGTTCATGCTACAGTGAAGTGCTGCTGTACGTCCATCAGTCTCTGGGATACATTGGAAATCAATGAATGTTTGCAGGCGTTTATGGTTTTACTTGAAACTTTTAACCATTTCTTTGTGGACAGTCTGAGCCTGAGATAGTTCACGTTTTCTCCTGTCAACTTCATTTCATTTGCTTGAAGACCTATGCCAGCGGGGTAAGAAAGGTTTTTAAGACTAGGCATTAGATTAAAAGTAAGACTAATATTGTTGAAGCAAGGCTTTTTAACTTCCATAAAAATTAGTTTTGCAGCATTGAATGCAGTATAGGTTCGTCTGTGATCTCTGTGTACTCTCTCTGTATAAATACCACCATCACAGAAGCATAAATCACTGATACAACCACGTGCAGAAAGAGGAGTTTGTGACTGAGCTGTTAGAAATCAGCTGAAGAAGATGGGATTTACATCCAGAAAAGCCAAATGCCAAACATAGTTACCGCCTACGGAAAAGGAAACAGGTGATCACAGTAACTAAAAACAAGTACAGGGGGCCGAGAGACGGGAGCGGGCCGAACAAATGTCAGGGCCATGACTTCTGTAACATGCCACGAGACCTGCATTACCATCGGATATGCACATGCCCCTGCACCACAGCACAGCCCTCCACACCACCATCTACCTGCGACACGAGACTATTCTCCACCACCGCCATCCCTGAGCTTCCACTCAGATGAAAACGACACCTGTCTGACAGCAGACTTCCTCCTGCCGATATATGATAACACATCATTCTACGTGATAATAACGGGGTCTAATGTAAAAACACTATATACAGAGCTTTGCAGGACCGAATAAGACTGAAAAAAGAAATATTCACAATCAGTGATGATATGGCATAACATAACTTTGCAGTAAAGACAGAGATGGATATTAACATGTGTTAGACAGATCACAAGAAAAGTATATGTAGTTCAAAGAGCAGCAGCATTTTTGTAGCTTATTTTATTTTGGACCTCGCAATATAAAGGTGCTGCCAAATTACGTACTGCACCGTGATGTTTGTGCTCGGTGTGAATTTATTTATTGGATATTCCTCTGAAATTCAGAGCGAGTGAAACTCTCCAGCCCCTCTGCTTCAGCAATTCACACCTCACACCTCTCCGTCCAAATGAAAGGCAGCCGTTCCCTGCTTCTATTTAGTTACTAAGAAGACAAGTCATTTCTGGCTCGCAGCTTCTAGGCAGGATATTAAAAAACAATCCCTGGTTAGGTACACCGTCGTCCGTCCTCAAACTCAAGGATGCTGCTGTGGATTTTAGCGACAGAATCAGTGAACTAAATGACACAGTGTCCTTGTGTCTTGCAGGAAGAGGGAGCGATCAGACACTTCTTCCATGGCATCAAACATGTGTCGTTTGGACTACAAAGATGATAGCATTAACCATAAAATATGACCCTTTCAGCTGAGATTCCTCAGATGCTTCTTGAAAGGGCTTGCATATGACGCTGTGCTGTTGCCAAGAGTTTCCTCTGCTTCTGTAGCTGGAAGGTACGGCGCATGGATTCAGAACCCACCCTCTCTTTTGACATGTGGTCAGCAGCTATTTAGCTTTCAGCAGAGGCCTGGAAGAAACTGAAACTGATTGAGACCTGCTGCCTTTTGAGAAACACAGTCGATGGTTCATGCAGCCTCATATGAAAAGCCTGGAAAAACTGGTTGACCACTCCATTTGCCATATCTGACTTGATTCCTACCATGACAGAGGAAAATCTACAATAAACACACTGCTCTTTGAAAATCTCTTCTGTAAAGCCATGGTGAGAGGTTATTTAGAAACGCTGCGTAAATTACCTCTGCAGCGGTTTCGGAGCTCCTGAACTCAAACAGTGACTTCAGCTACAGAAATGACTGCTTTTATGGAGCCGTCGCCTGAGGACCCAAATGTTACGTCCATTCAGTTTTGGTTCATAGTCATATTCTTTAATATTTCTGCAGCTTATCAGAAGCTTTCATGACATTATGTTGGCTGAATAGACTTTGACATATAAAGGCTTGCTAGGCTTAATGGTTTTGTTTGATGCACTGGATCATCCATACAGCGCGTCCTCTCACTTCTGTGAGTTTTCTACCTGCAAGAGAGGCGCACCACTGACTATACCAGTGGTTAAATACTTAGCTGTGATAATTACTGGCTTTTATTAAAGTCCTCCTTTCAGTGTTGGTTAATTATTAGGCTGTGCAACGGTTAGAAGTTTGGCAGAAATCTTATTTTTGAACTCCAGATGAGTATAATGTGCAGGAGAGTGATTTTACTAATTGGTTCTTTTACAGTGTTAATGTTGACTCAATGGTCTTGGTATTTTGTTTGGTCAATGCTCATATTTTCTCTACTACTTTGAGTCAGTTAACCTTTGAAAAAAAGTCGATATTTCAGGCTATCATCAAAGCTGCAGGAAGAGCCCTGACTTTTCTTACCTTACTTCTTACGGCGTTACGGCATCATGTTATGGTTGATGTTAGATGATAACCCTTCGTCATACCAATAACTGTGCAAACTCCACCAGCGAAAGTTGAAGTTCCTGGCCTGATGAAGCCAACAGAGGCACGTCATCTGCAAAAAGCAGAGACACAATTCTGAGGCCACCAAACCAGACCTCATCTGCTCCTCGGCTGCACCTGGAAGTTCTATCCGTAAAAGTAAAACAAAACTGAATCAGTGACAAAGGGCAGCCTCGGCAGAGTCCAACCTCCACGGGAAACAAGTCCAACTTACAGTGAGGACCAAGTTCTGACACCGGATGTAGCGGGACCAGACCCAGCACCCCATACTCCCGGAGAACTCCCCACCGGAGTCTCCAACGGACACGGTCAAATGCCTTCTCCAAGTCCACAAAGCACATGAGGACTGGTTGGGCAAAACTTCCATACCTATGATACAAAACATTTGGAGTTCATTGAAGTAGCGATGGAGTTCAGTTTTTGTTTCATCTGACTCTGGTCAGATGAAACAAAAACTGATCTTTCTGGCCATCGAGGAAAACATCATGTCTCATAAACCCATTACTCTGAGAAAACCATCTCCACACTGAAGCGTGGTGGCGGCGTGATCCTGACAGCGTTGTTTTCTTTTCTTTTTTGCTCTCCCTGGAACAATATCCCTGGAAATACATAAACTCTAAAAGTACATAAACCTGTTCATCTTTCAGAAAGAAGTGAGACGGCAGTTCACTATTGAAAATGAATCTAACCATGCTGCACAAGCTGCACTTGAATAGTTTTAAAATAAATCTGTTATCTTTATGATTGAAAATCTGTTATGGTTAAAACGCATCCGCCTTTTGAGGAACTGGAGTTTCATCACAAGGTTTTGTTTTAACTTGTTTTAAAAAAGGAGATTTAGTTTCCTCTTAAAATTCTTGTAAATTCCACATTATGAGGAATAAAAGAAACTGAGAGAGAAAATCATGACAAAGCAGTACATATTTGAATATCTATTTAAAAATATAGTTTTAGCAGCCTGCACCTTTATAATATAAATTGATATTGTTCACAAAATATTCAAAGAGGGACTGTTCATATCCTCTTTATTGGACAGCATCAACTTTCACTATGGATCAAAGAAAGCGGTTGGTATTGCAGATATCACACAGAGATGACTGAAGTCATTACAATGCCTGTGACATACCACTGAATATAATCTTTATTGGTAAAATAAGATTATGAACGATAAGCTTTGAAAAGGTGGGAAAAAGATTCCCTCCCAGCTACAACACTTGTGGTCCTACGTTAATAATTGGAGATGGATAATTGTCGCCCACAACTTGACCACCAGTGAATCCACCATGTGGGAGGAAGCTGACGGAGGAAACCCACACAGACGGATGCAGAGCACTGACACAGCAGTGATGAGTCAATGTAAACCACAGCCTGACTCCTCATTCAGGACAGCTGCAGCTCACTTTATATGACAATTAGCCCAACTATGACTCCTCTTGGGATGTTTTTCTTTCTCTTTTTTTTTTTTTGGTCCCCCTTCGGTTGAGAAACTGTACCAGGTGGAGCTTTCAACACTGGACAACTCTGACTCATTTTTAATTTATGCAAAAACACACTGACATTCAACACACTTTGTGATTAACCGGAGTCAAATAAAGTTGCAAGCGAGCGGACTATCCACTGATGGAACGCAGATATTTTGCCTTTTTCTCAATTTTTTTCCTCTGTTTTAGGGGAGGAATCGGTAAAAAAGCGGATTTCACAAAGTACACATCTAAGCTGACCACTGAACATGAATTGAGAGGGATGATTATAAACCTGCAGCCCATATGTCTTTAACCTGAACTTACCTGACACTTTAATGCAAACTTCACAGGGACCCGAATCACAGACACTGAGAAGAAAAAATGTGTGCTTGTGCTGCTACCTGCTCTACTGCTTACGTGGTATATTTCATAATTTATACTCTTGTTTTAAAATGTGTTTTAAATGTATCTACAAGATTGATGTGTTATTTTTACAATATGCAAAGTCTGATAATGACAATCAATATTTATGTTTACTCTTTTAAAGCTCTACACGTGGTCGGGAGAAGATTTTCTTTGTACCTTTGAAAAGTTCAGAACTGGTAACATTTTCATAACTGCTAAAATACGTACATTTTGCTCTGCGAATAATTAGGGCACAAATTTATCTGCTCATATTTCATGAATGAGGCCCAAAGCGCACTAGACGGCTGTACTGAGTGAACCCACTCAGGGACCGGAAATAGCGGAGGAGGGCAGCTCAACAAGAGGATGCAATTTGGTAATTCTGTCAATGAGGTGAAAAGCATCTTACCTCATCTGCCCTGAAAATTATGCCCCACATTTTCTAGCAGCTTTTCAAAGCAACAACAACATGCCCATCAAGGAATCCTGGGGATTCATAGACATCAGGAACCAGAACCACATTAGAGAACGTGTCACTGAGATTAACACCTCACGTCAGAGACACTTACATGACAGACCGGCTCAGGATGCGTTTAGAATGGCAAGAGATTCTGTCTCAGCAGAGTAAAACCGACACCAATCTGTCAGCCACCCCCCCCACCCCCCCACCCCCCACACACACACACACACACAAACACTCACACAATAATGAAGATGAAATGAAGACGAGGTGGAGGAGGAGTGGAGGAAGAGGAGAACAGAGAAGGAAATCCAAACCAACAGAGACTTTCTGTCATTGATGAATTATATTTTCAACCCGTGATTTAACTGCAGTGCAATTTCTGTTTTTCTTTCTGTCCTTCAGGCGATTTTAGTCTCCAGGTTCTCAGTCTTGTTGATTTCATTGTTAACAGCAACAGCCTTCCACTCGATCTGCATTCAGTTAAACTCTAAATCTGCGTTAGTGTTGGCGCTTCTCAGTGACAGCTCTTGGATCTAATGGAGGATAAAAATATCACTCCAGTTTATTTAGAAAGACTGTAAATGTGTGGGTTTTGTTGTGTGTGCAGTGAAGCAAACTTGGATTACAAATGAGCAGCCAGTCTCGTCATGAGATTAGGAGTAGTCGTGCCAAATTTAGAACCAAGACAATATGCTCATAAATATGAACATAGGACATGTGGTGACGTTAATCCTCAAAAGAAAGAGGAAAAACGTTAAATAATAAAAAATCCTACACATCGTCTGTCCGTTCAGTTCTCGTCTTGAGAGTCCACACTTCCTGTTTCACAATGAAGGTCTCTGGGGAGGCTTTTAATGTGAAAGGAGCGGACACGTCTCCATTATTAGATGTCCTCAAATAACAGTCTGTCTTCAGTTAGTGTTATTTTTGGTTTATTTTGAAGTGAGGTTGTACAAAGTACTTCTAACAGTTGGAGTCTTACCTCGAGTAGATGTAGATAAAAAAAAAGCTGCTGCTGCACCAAATAAAAGTTTTTTATAAAGAGATTTGACACTAGTTTGTGAAGATTGATGGATGTTTGTGAGATTAAGAAATAGGCAGAGTCAGCTTTCCAACTGGAATGCTGTTGGATCAACCTCCTGCCCCATCACTTACTGATTGCCCCGGCAACCAAGGGGCCTCAAGCTCGGGAAGACAAAGTGGGTTGTGTCAGGAAAAGCAATTTGATGTAAAAGCTCTGCCAATCAATACGCAGAATGTGATGATCCACTTTGGTGACCCCCAAAGAGAAAAAAAAGTTGTTTATTCTATCTTACTGTTGATATCCTATAATAACATTCTTGGAAAACTCTTGTTTTTGTTTTTTACAAACATCCAATATTGAGCAGCTTTAATTGATGCCAGTCCAGTCTAGTCCTGATGTCCATATTGGTTTTTAAGTTGTTAAATGTCCTGAGCAAATTGACAAAAAGTCAACCGGGTTAAAAAATAGGTCTGTAGGTGTGAATATCACTTATGTTTTTACCTCTGTAGCTCAGCTGCAGTGTTCATTTGGAGAACTTCTTTTTATGATTAATGCATCTGTTCAATTCATAAAACTTCCAAGAGTCTGAAACGCCGTCAGAGAGGAAGTGTGTGTCATGAGAGACAATGATCCCGAGACTGAGGTGCAATATGTCAGCAATACTTGTGAGATGAAGAGCGCTACTCTGCCGCTGTAATGTGGCGATGAGGTGCTCTTGCTACATGTCAGACATGCTGTAATCAGATGTAATGTACAGGAACAAGATGCTGAAAATCAGCATATTGAAAGCCTCCATTTGGAGACTCCCCACGGCGCCACAGGAGCATGACTGATCAGACATTCCTGCGGGAGGTGAGACACTTCCATCCCCATTATCTTGGCCGGCCAAATTACAATAGAGCGTGCTGAAATAATGTGGGCCATTTCTGCTACGAAAACACCAGAAAGCCACTGACATAACAGCATTAATAGCAGAGAAGTTTTGCTCCCCTTTTTTTTTTTTCAAACATTTTCCACACTTCTTCACAGTTCCAGAGGGGAAAAAAAGGGTCGTTTGTATGATTCATCCACTTGCAATTCTCTCTGCTCCTTTGAGCTTCCGATTCCTGTGTGTCCCATCCCATATCTGTGATGATTGAAATGTTCCTTTGAATTCAAACGCACGTCTCTGTAACCGAGACAAAGAGCACGACGCACACATTAAGCTGTAAGGCTCGTAGTGATTTGCACATTTCGGCTGAAGCATCTCAGGAGATGTTTGTCTTTTTTTATTGACTCGGCTCGGAAAAAAACAAGGTTTCAGTCTGATTTCCAACAACCGCAGTGATCATGTTCAACAGCAAGGATGTAATATGTCACCTCATTCAAGTGCATAACTTTTATGTGCTTTACAGTCAAGACAGTTAGAGTATCCTCTAGGCAGTAAGGTTGGCAGTTGAAATGAGGCCTGACAGATGACTTTGAGGAACAAAAACATTCAGGTGCTGGTTGTGAAGCTGCAACGACCCTCAACTGCAATCTTGTAAAGCCGGACAGACAGACGTACATGGATTTCATAAGTTTCATGGATTAAAAATGTCCATCAGACCTTCCTGTGGTCAGGGAGTGATGCAACAAACAGAAATACCATTGAACACACACAAACACACACAAGGCAAGGAGAGGTTCACTTTACGAAAGGCTGCTGGTGCAAAGTCATTCCCCTAAAAACCTACAATTACATGCCGTTGCTCTGTTAATCGCTCTCCGTCACAGTTTCTGTTTGATGTGCAGATGTGGTGTGTTTGAGAGCGCAGAGAGAGGTGGAGGCATGTCTTTGTCTCTGTCAGAGGTACATTTGACATCATATTGCTGGAAATTGCTATTAATAAATGTCAAAATGTCTTTAGAGCGTATGTTTATCACAGTGTTGCACCACCTCGTCTCATATGGACACTATAATTCAATTTTAGAAGGGAATCAGAACAATTAGAGTAGGAAGAAGATGTTTTTGCAGTAATTTGACATCAGATGTGATCAACAATTATAATTTCCCTGGTCTTTTTTGAACACACTACTAGGCATTGACAGTGCCGGATGAAAAAGGGGACCCAGTCACTGCATATTTCATTAAAAGATTAAGGTCAGTATTTCGCACATATGGAGTCCAGTTAATCAAATGATTTTGAAGGTGTGGTTCAGGGCTACTTTGACAATGCTCAAACATTTGAAGTTGTTTGTTCTGAAGCATCAGATGTGAACCATATCTCCCAAAAAGGGAGATCTGAGGACATACGGTCATAAGAAGCTGCTCTACAGGAGGCTGCAAAGGGATGTTAATTCATCTCAAAGTGTTTAGGCATTCATCAGTTCATAGTTAAACAGACTATAAACACTCTGTAAATGGAGAGAGTTTAGTGCTGTGGCTACTCTTCCATGAACTGGGTGTCCAGCAAATATGACTTCAAAGGGACAATGAATCCTGAATCATATAAATAGGAACCCACAAGTAGCAGATAAAGGCCTGAAGACATCGCTGGACCTTGCAGATGTCTCTGTTCACAGATCTGCTGTATGTAAGTCATTGAAGAAGCAGGGTGACGCCGAGTGGAAGCAGCTGCTTCCAACCAAAAAAATCATCCCACTGGTGAACCACAGTGGAGCAGGCATCATGAGTTGGGCTTGCTTTGCTGTCCAAGTGCCATTGAGAAGGGGAAGATAAATTCCTGACCCCAACCGTTGAAGTAAATTCGCTCCAGAGTAGCTTCAGAAAAATAAAATTTTTTTGGAGCGCTCCAGTCAGAGGCCAGAACTTAAACCCACTGAGATGCTGCGGAAGAGTGATGTTGAGACGTAACATCCTACAAGTGTGTTTATGCTGAAGCAGCTCTGTGAAGGCAAATTGACAAATTATCCTCCGGTACATTGTGGATGTCTGGTCCAGAACTACAGAATACACCTTCACCACTGTTGCCAAAGGAGTTTCAAATTTGTTATAAATATTGCAAGTTTATGGAGGGGTCTGCTTCCATTTTCTTTCCACCTTTGAAGAGTTGTAAAATATCAGCTACTCGACAGTTTGAGGCTTCCTTTGTTGTATTTCTGCAGGTTGATGGGACAAGAGTTGAAGAACACAGACTTAGAATGGATTTGTGATGTTTTATTGCACGCAAAACGCTGAAAATAAACAAGGCTTGCTCTTAAAAGGACAAAACCTCTATAGACAACCCTTATTAATGATTCATTTACCGTTGATTTACCTTTGACTTTTATTTCTTTGCAGGCATTATAAACCCAAGATACTCTATTTAATGTAATTTCTGATCAACTTCATTTGTAAATGCACAAATCAATATTTGTATTTAAAAGCAGGTCTACAACACATTCCTTCAAATTTGAAAGGAAACAGTTTGAGGATATTTAGAGACATAGAGACAACTTGTGTTGTAATAGACGCTATATAAATAAAATTGAATTGAAAATTGAAATTGAATATTAATGTTAAGTTTATTATGTCATCTCACACAAAGCAGTAACACAAATAAAGGTTATTTGTTCATTTAAATCTGCTCATTTGGAAAAATGTAAACATAAAATTAATCATAAATAAATAGCATGTTTCTATTTTTTTCTTGACACAGTCACACTCACATTTGACTGAAAACGTATATATATATATATATATATATATATATATATATGTCTTTCGAGTTCCTATTTCACATTTTTTTCTTTTTTTTTTTTTTTTTTTTTTTATTACCTTTCTTGTCAGTGTGGACATCGTGCACACGCTGTATGTACGATGCACACCGAAATTAGTCTCTGCTTTTAACCCATCAACTAGTTTCACTAGTGAGCAGTGGGGCTGCTAGCAGGGCAGCGCCCCGGGGAGCAATTGGGAGTTAAGGGCCTTGCTCAGGGGCCCCCAGTGATTTACCATTGTGGGCAGCCCTGGGCTTGAACCTGGGTCCTCCACGCCCAAGCCCACCACTGTAACCACTAGGCCACCACTCCCCCCATTTTTGCACAGAATATAGATGTAGACCCCTCAAAATCAGATATATCTTTTTCACATATGCACCATTGTCCTCCCCTTTGAAATGTGTTCAAAATACCAGTGTGGTGGGCTTTCTAAATCAGGGCAACCTTTCACATAAGTCCAAAAAATAAAACAAACCTTTATGAAGCTGCACTGAAAAGTCATCAAAATGAAGACCGTCTCCTATATGCCTCCAGAAAGAAACAAAGAATAGCTAAAAGAAGCTTGGTTTGAAAACACTTCAATAAAGGATGACAGCTGAAGAATCTTTGAAGGTCAGAGTTCAGGTAATGAAAGAAGCTCTTGATTCTCTGAGCTTCTGCAACAATAAAACATTGCTGGCACAAAAAAACCAGTTCAGTTTATTATGAAAAACTCAAAAACTTGCGCAATAAACTATTTAAGAAAATGACTCCCGCTCTGATTGTGAACCAAATCCATCCGTCCATCCGTCTGTCCATCCATCCATCCATCCATCCATCCATCCATCCATCCATCCATCCATCCATCCATCCATCCATCCATCCATCCATCCATCCATCCATTTTCCTCTGCTTATCCAAAGACAGGTCACGGGGGCAGTAGCCTAAGCAGGATGAGCAGACTTCCCTCTCACTTGGCCGGTCCATCCAGCTCATCTGGGGGGGATCCCAAGACATTCCCTTTGCGAGTTGAGAGACATATTCCTTCCCCAGGATCTCCTCCTAGTGGGACATATCCGGAAAACCAGGGGCACCCAGACTTGCCTCTACCCGGCCACTTCGTTTAGCTCATCTGGAGGGATACTGAGGCATTTCTAGACTAAGAGACATAGTCCCTCCAGCATGTCTTGGGTCTTTTCCAGGGTCTCCTTGCAGTGGGACATACCTGGAAAACCTCACCAGAAAGGCTTCCAGGAGGCATCCTCACCAGATGCCCGAGCCACCTCATCTGGATCCTCTCAAAGCAGACGTCAGCCAAATGAAGGTGTTAATTAAATTTGCCAGTTCACAAAAAAGCCATCTGAAGGCACTTACATCCAAGTTCTGAATTGGCCGTAGACTGGACATGAGCAGCAACCAGTTCACTGATGGACAGCAGATTCATGTAGCTCCATCTCCTGGAAACAGCTTCTGGTAAAACTGCAGCAACACCTTGCTGAATTTATCTCCCAGTGGACACCACATGAGGGCCAGTAGTGACTGAGAAGTCAGCATAATAATTAGACGTTCTGTAGCATCCGAATATATTTTGTGACACTGAAATTCAAATGGCGTTTTTCTGGAACATGGCAGGCTTTTGATAATAAAGATAAAGGAAAACATTTCCGTACGGAGAAGGAAAACATCAAAACTATTTCTAGCCCCCTTCACAGTTATTTCAGTAATATAAATATTGTTAGTTTGACTGCAGATGTGAGTGCATAAAGATGTTTATCCAAGGGGCTTTTGGGTATTGTGTATCCAGTGGGTTTAGTAAGCAGAATACCATGATTTGAGTGATTTTTATTAATTTATATTTCCCTTAGGTCCTACCTGTCAGACTGCACATAGCTGAAGGTCGCTGACCTAGGTTCCACCAGACGATAATGCGTGTGTCGAGACTGAAACTTTTGTTTCCGTCAGCACAACTAGATTTTAAAGAAAAAGTTTAACCCTGAGAGTAGAACTCTGATGGAATACAATCCAGGTCCAGGTTTCATTTATTTCATGGAAAAACATCAAGTTTGATGATTAATCAGTTAAGATTTCAACAAAATACAAAAACTGAGGCTTTTTATTGATTTATTGTCATGACTGTTGTAGGACGCCTGGATTTTGCCTCTGTCAGACAGAGATCGGGGTGTGAAGATGCACTAGAGACACATTCTGAGGGTCCGTTCAACTCTCCAGTTGTACATTTGCAGAACTTCAGAGAGCTTTTTGAAAGAAAGGCTTGAGAGTGATGTTTGCTCCTGTGTGGACAGTCAATTTTTAGTGAAATATTTTTTCTGAAATCGTGTCAATCGCATCAGAGGAACAGTCAGGGTTAGACTGAGATGGTTGGGACACATCCTACCAATGAATATATTGGTAGAAGAGCTTCCAGGCAGAAGAAAAATGGGACGAAGAAAGAGCAGATTTTTGGATGTGATGAAAGAGGTGGGATAGAGAAAGATAAAGACGAGATGGAAACAGATGATCTCCTATGGTGACGCCTAAAGGGAAAAGCTGGGGAACCCAACGATCAATCCCTGTGCGCGATAAAGGTCACCTTTAAATTTCCCTTTCTTTGGGTAAAAAATTGTAATTTGATAACGCCATTTGTAATACATTTCTAACATATTTGTTCTCTTTGAAATACTACCACGGATATTCAAAAGAACAAAAACGAATTGATTTCAGACTAAAAAGTTGGTGCCCTTGATGAAAAGGATGCCCTCTGAGCCCTGCCTGATTCATCATTTATAAAACTGAATGAGTTGGCGACAACGCTGCAGTCGTCTGCATCGCTTCATCTCACTGCAGGGGACGGAGAAATAACACGGCTCTTATAATGCAGAAAACCTTGTACAGAGACTGCAGCAGGAGCCTGCTCTTCAGTACAAATCGCTGCGAAGGACGAGGTTATAAAAAAAAACAAAAAAACACGAAAACAAAAATACAGATGGGATGGGGGTCACTGTAATCCAAAACAGGGAAGAGACAACAGCTGGACAAAAGTTGATTTTAAAATATCCAAAAGGTTTAGAGTGAAAAAAAGGAGATACATGCTTCATCTCCTCAGCATACCTGTAAAAACCTGTGGGTGGTTTACGCTGAAGTAAAGAGATTTTCTACTACTACTATTGTTGTCTGACCGTAACGTCTGCAGCCGGTGCTGCAGCGCATGATCATTGGGTTAAGAGGTAACTTCAGGTTTAATGGGGCTGGAGCGCCATGACAACTATGCTGGTTTTCAACTTAATAATTGTGGTCTGTTTGATAAGTAGTTAATAATCCAGGTGAATGTGGAGGCATCCATCCGTGTCCTCTGGAGTTTCTTATGTAGTAAATGAGGTTGGATTTATGGTGTGCAGTGGGAATAGTTATTGAACCAAATATCAGTTCATATATTTACATCTAAAATACATCTCCCTATTGATGCAAATATGAATCAAAGGCAGCGACCTCCCACCCTCCAGTCCTAACATTTAACATCAAACCCCACACTAAAGAACCTCATTATAAGTTAAGAATACCAGCTATGGCTGCAAATTTCAAATCTCCCTTTAAAAATGTTGACAGCATAAAAAGTGCACATCTTTTTCTCAGTTTAAAAGTTATTGTCATCAAAACACACAAATACTGGAGCAATGGAGCTGGTCCAAATGCCGAAGCGTAGAGGATCCCAGAGTCTGCTCCTCTGGACAGGCAGGGTCCGGATGAGATGCCGGAGATGTAGGAAGGGGAGCTACAATACACATAGCCGTCATATATTTGTACACTTGTATCTGACATGTCCATGCCCTGTTCAAGATTTGTAAAAGTTAAATGTATGATCAAGACATAAAATGTAAAACACATTAATGAACATAATTTGATTTATCTTAAGGCTCTTCTCATAACTAACACGACTCAATTACTTTCTTTTTTAGACCTTCATCCTTCTAGATATGTTTCAATGAGCTAATTTATACTAGTCTGGGTTTGGTGTCCAACTTATGTTTGCATTTGGCTGCAGAAGTGACTGCAGGATCCTGGATGAGGGTCTTCAGAGTAAATAGTGCAGTACTCCTCTTTTCCCTGCCTCAACATATCCTGTAAAAACAATAATGAAAATCATACTGACCAAACAGCCTAGAAACAGGAGTGCTGATGATACCATACGCAGCGTCCGTATCACCTGATGACGGGATATAAACTACCGCTACAATTACACTGCTGTCTACTGTCTTGGTAGATACTGAAGACGGAAACGTTCATCTAACAGGCGGCAGAAACGTATCTAGGATTACACCATTGGTTGTTGACAAAGTACAATTCTGATATTAATCGCCAAACTTGGTTTTGGGGGAAAAACAACAACACCAACAACAACGATGATCCCTCATGAAAAAAAAATGATTTCAAAAAAGTTTTCTGCGGCTTTCCAACTTCTTCTGATTTGGGCTTATAAACAGAACTCGGCGAGGTTCTTGCAGCACCGTTTCTTCTCTCGTTCAATTAAAACCAGCGCTGCGACAGTGAACCGACCGACGGGGAGGATCGATGCCTCTAGCTGATCGTTCAGAAAGCTGCTGCAGCACAGGTCCAATCTTTATGCAAGAAATGATGTGTAAAGTTGGAGCTCGGCTCACCTGAGTTCTCGGCTCTAATGTGACGTATGTAAATATGTCTGTGTGGATGCGCACATGCATTTATTTATGGAGGCTAAGCTGCACATGGATAGAGTGTGTTCTGCTTTTCTCTGTCCTCATGTCCTTTTGTTATGTCAATGTCTGAAACTCACCCATGCAAATAACGCATATTTGAATTAGAATTTAAAAGAAAGAAAGAAAGAAAGCTGACATACAGTGGGGAAATGTTTCGCTGTTTCCCCTGCAGGCTGTTCTTATATTTAACTTTGTTCAACCCATAACAGTCACATGACATAAATTATGCATTTCTTCTTCAAGAGTGTGTTTGTCTGGATGTGTGTGTGTTTGCCTGAACATCCATTTGCTTCTCCTTTTGTGTGGATTCATTTTGAGCCAACAGTTCATTTCTACCTCTGACTGTTCACACGGCTCTCACATTTCTTCAGCCCATTATTCTGTTATGCAACGATTTGAAAACAGCAGTGAATCTTAAATGTATCTGAAACACACAGAAAATAAACTATTCACTGATGGCGTGAAGCACACAAGCGCATCAGAATCGATATTTAGCTCCAACTATATCAGTTTCAGGCTCCAGTAGTTGCATGAGCTCTGCTGAGGTGGACGAGAGCTGCGGCCTTATCTTAACTCACTGAATGCATTCCCTGCGCAGCTAAATGCCCAATAATTACAGTGTTTGGTCATGCAAGATTGAGCTTAGTGTAAAGTAGTGATTAGAATTTGAAAGGCAGCTCCAGAAGCGGAATAGACCTTTGCAGCATCTGAACCTTCAACAGAAAAACAAGAGAAGTAGATGGCTTGCCTCCCGAACGAGGCAGCTACATTATGCAGGTTGTTATAGAGGACTGCCGGTACAATAAATTGTTTAAGGGCTGCAGCGGCATAAGCATGGATTGATTACGGATTTTCTGCTGGGCAAAGGTCCAGAGCCCCAATGGGTCAGGAGGAACCAAAGGGAGGGAGATGCAGAGCAGTCTCACAGGGGTGTAAAATGAAAAATAACTACAGTTCACACACATGCACCCCCCCTCCAGAATAGGAACAAAGACTGGCTTAACTATTAGACAGACAACATTTCCAAAAAAATGAGGGGGGAAAAATGAAGGGAAACAGACTCAAAATGATGAAGAAAATGGAAAGAAAACAAACCTCAACAAATGGGCAGTAAAAAGATTTTTATTTACAAATACCATCCATTCATAATCCCAGTTGTGCCCCCAGAGTCCAAATAGGAACATTAATGTCAGTGCTAATGGATGGAAACCGAGGAAAGAAACCTGTTTTTCACCTGTTTTTTAGAAACATTTCAAAAAGCGTTTTGAAAGCACCCGTCATTTTACAAGAAAAACAGCATAAAAGACAAGAAATAACAAAGAAAAGGGTCTTAAACGAGCAGATTACTACGTCCTCTTGAAACGATATTTTTAGATTCCTGTCACCAAACAATTGGTTATAAATCCTGCCAGGGAACTAAACATTTCAACAACTTTGTAGATCAGTTTAAATTCTTTTGTACCTGGAATCAGTTTGTTGGTCTGAAAGGTACAAATCATCTCTCACTCATTTTATTTCTGGTCCTCGGAAGCAGTAGAAACATCAGATAAATAATAATAATGATAATAATTTGTTTCTTTGGTAAATGTGCAAATGTGTTTGTCTGGTGTAACAGTTGACTAATACAGCAGAGTGAGTGGGAGCAGGGGAGAAGAGAGCTCAAACAAGATCCACGCAGAAAACACAGAAAATAGAGGATTCGGTTATCATTGTTTTTCAATAACCCAAGACTGCATGATATATTACTCCTCAGCCACCCTTTTTTGGTTTTCTTTTTGCTATCTGAAGTGGTTTTTGCATATTTATTGCTCTGACCTTCCCGCTTCCTGTTGTCTTCAGTCGTGGGTCCTTTTTTGAACCTTTAAATATTTGTTTCCACACGTCTTCAGGTACCACTGTGCTTTGCTCTGAGCCTGTAAGAGTAGGAAATGGAACAATACGGGGTGCTTCAGCAAAAAAACCTGAACAAAACTTGAACATGAGAGAGCGTGATCTCATAAATCATTCATAGCTCATCTGGAGTGGGTTTCACTTCAATGCCAAGCTGGAAGCACTTCAGCCGATCTCATAATGCATATGTCCCCTGGTAAAGATTCAGGTTTTGGGACTAGGACCATATGAACCATTTTCTGCTCATTTATTCTAGCTGTTTCCTCTGAAAGCGCCGGCTCTGATTCTTACGACGCTTTCACGGGAAGCTCATTGAAAACGGGGCTTTATTCAGATGAAGAATCCACATCAGTGAGTGGTGGAGAAGCTCGGCTTGCATGGAGACGCACTTCCACACAAACTGGTTATATTTATCAGCAGGAAGGTTTTATTATTTATTTATTTATTTATTTATTTATTTTGGCTCTCCTGTTTTGCATTCAGGCTTTGATGCATTTACATGGACTCGACAGCATTCAGGATTCACTACCCTCCACCCAACACTTGACGACTGGCTTGTTTTGGCAGAGCCTCGTTATCGGCTGTCTAAGCTATCTTGTTTAGTCCAGCCAATCCTGTTACCATTTCCTTGTACAATAAGAATGATTGAAAGTTGGACGCCTACACAGACAAATCCAAGAGAATGATCAGTCATCACATTAATTCAGCACATAAAAATGTTTCAGCTCCAGCCTGCGTGGGAGACATCTGACGGATCGAGAGTGACTTCTCCCCCCATCATCATTAAAACTTATAGAGAGGAGGACGGTGGAGCCTCCAACTTTTTTTTTCTGTCTTTCTTTCATAATCCTAGACTTATTAATATTGAAGACTATAGTTTAGACTATAGTACATCAGTAAGGATATTATTTAATGCAAAGCAGTCTAAAGAGAACTGAGCAGAGCCTTCTGCGATTCACGCTCAGATTTCTGAAGAATGGGCTTATATCCATTTGACTGAATGTGTCAACCTGGAGCCCTCCTCCGCGGGGCCACTGCATCGCCCAACATGCACCACCTAAATATCCCGACTCCGCGTTGACATAACACAGAACCAAAGGCTGTGAGCGGTCCGCTTTACTACATCACTTTGCTTTTCCGGTTGGTTCCATCTGCTAGATTCAAGGGGCGCACGGACCACCTCCTTGCACAACTTCTCTTTTGTTTATGATGCATCATATGCAATAAAAGCATTTGGTGCTCCACATCAGTCAGCTCCAGTTCCAACAATGCCTTCTCTCATAAAAAAAGCCAAATCCAGTAAGTTCTGATGGGGTGAACTTATCGTTTCTGTCTTATTCACTCTAAATTTTGTTGCAGATCTAATTACAAAGTGTTGTATGATTGACATTTACCAACTATTCATGTAATATTTCTCCGTATCAGACCCGGCCTCCTCTGGTTTGAATGACGGGTTAAAGGAAATGTCTAGAACCTTTCTATCTCCAGATTAGGATGTGGATGTGATCATGTTGCTGTAACTCTTCAGCATTTTCTGTTTTTTTTTTCCCTGAAATGTTTTGTATCTCCGAAATCTCTGTGAAAAGTAAAATGACCAGCAGGAAACGGCAAAGTCAGATTGTTTTTCTATTGTCTTTGCTGCAATTATTGGCAGATTTGCTGAATTTTCAAGGAAACTAACTTATTCTTCCTCAGGTGCTGTTTTCAGTGTCTGATTGTTGGACGTCTACACCTAAGCCAAGTGTGCGCTGCAGTTTTGCATGCTGTCCTGCATACAGAACAGGTGTTCTGAAATGTAAAATTAATGAATCGACAAACTGGATTTGAAGCCATTAGTTTATCAACAATCACTGGGAGCAGTGACTCCACAGCAACACAAAACTCAAATCCCCACGGGGTGCTTGTGTCCTGTTTACATAATATGAAATGAAAATGCAATTACAAGTCTGTGAACAATGGAGCAGGTACAGCAAAGGCATGCCTGTTATTGACAAAGGGCTGCACACTTGGTGGTGTTTCTAACCTCCAATTTGTAGAAACAATTCTTTTATTAAAATCCATGGATCTCAGAAGTAGCTCGCTTCATCTTGATTTTTTTTGTTCTGCTCATTTTGCTCATTTGATGCTTCTAATGAACAAAATCCATCGTATCCTGATACCTCATTAATACGAAGAGAAGATTTTTTTTTTTTTAAATGAATGTAAAAAGAGTTCAAAATATAATAATCACAAAGTGAATCAGGTCAAAATCCCTGCAGGAGAAACTAGGACTGCAAAGAGAAAAATCAACATTGCATTATGATTAAATCTGACAGATATAATCACGTTGTACAGGCTCTAATGAAGTTTTAAAATGACGGTAAATTATTCAATTCTGTCAGTGTTAGTCAACTTAACTTTAAATTTTGCAACCCTGTCACTTAACATTTAGTACTCCTGCATGATGAAGTTTAAAGGCTGCTGGGTCAGATTACATCTGGTGATGGCATCAGGGACACAAATAAGTGAAAGAAGTGTCCTGTTTACGTAATATGAAATGAAAATGCAATTACAAGTATTTGATAGAAATTTTAATCATAAATTGGGACCCATAGTACGTGGACTGAACTCATTTGGCCTCTCTTGGGGCGTCCAACTCTTTCTACCAATATTACTATTCATTTGGAGCAAGATGCAGGTTTCCACATGCTATCAGTTCATGTCATTCAAACAAACTAACGGGACGAAAATGCCAGAAGAAAAATTCAAAGTGTCAATCAGCAGTAGCCCTTGCCACATCTGGGCGTTATGAGGAAATCCCATGTTTAATATTATCACAACTTCATGTATTCACAGAGTTAATATATAAACAAGTTACATATAAACATATAAATATGTGATGCTCAGGAAGAAGCTACGCGATTCACTGCAGCAGCGTTTAGGAGGTAAAAGAAATGGAACAGAAACAGAGATGGAAAGAGTGTAGATGACGGGGGTTTCTGAGGTCACCGTGGTGACTGATAGTAAAGCAGCGAGCACCCCCAAACGGCACTATGGGCGGCTGGTGTTGCATCTGTGCTCAGATCGACGGGGTTAGACAGGAGGTCCTGGAGGCCGAACAGCGAAAGGCTGCAAGATGACAGGTCATGTGTTAACACTCGCAATTAAACATCTGAGCACACCTGAGGCCTTGCTTCCTTCGTATAGCTGCAAAGGAGACGAGTGGGTGATTCTGTGGGCAGGTGAATTACCACGTTTCGCCCGTGGAGCTGAATCTAAATAAAACCTGGTGCTCACATTTTCTTTAATGATGTGTCAGTACAGCACTCCGGATTGCTAATGTCTTTTTAATAGACTTCTGCGCCACAGAGTTCCACTGATATACAAAAAGCTTAAGGATAATGATATCCTGTGAAAGTCACAGACTTTTTTTTTTTTTTTGGATTGAAGAGGAGTGAGTGGCCCAAGCGTTATGCCTCAGCAGCTCTGACAACACACCGAAGTGTGAAATCCACCCAAGTCCAGACAATCCCTGTCCTCAACCACGCCTCCAATCGAATGCCACAAACATGCAGAAAAGTGCATTTTTGTGTGGTTTTGTTTTTCCGTAGCCTCCCGGTGAGTTGACCACAGACGTCACGTTGCTGTGACCGCCAACCTCCGCATGAGTGTGCGCGCCCGCTCAAGTGGCTTCCTGGACGTGTAACATGGCCTCGCATTGCTGCCGACACTGAAACCATTTTAAGCTGTCAGCCTTGATATCTGGTCTTTACTGCGGCAACTAAAAGGAGCGTGTAAGCTTGAGAGTGTGTATGTGTGTTTATCAACAGCATTCTTCCTGACGGCACAACGGCGCCGTAAATGGAGTTTAAATGTTAAATGACCTTCATGACCTGATATTCTCTCTTTTTATTACTTGGTGCAGACACTCACACAAACACTCATACCATACAGAGTTACAGGGAAAAGAAAAATGTCCTCAAAGTCACAGTGCAGCAATGTAAAGAAAACTTTAGCCTCAGATTCCAACGTTATGATCAGAAAATGTTATCTCTGTGTAACTGACTACTGAAATGTCGGTAAGTGAGAGGGAAGTGCGGTGAAATAAGATGGGGAGAGGTCCAGCTGGGAGTGAAAGGAGGATTTACCACGGGCAGGTCTGCCTTGAGTGGCACTCTGACACCGTCACAGAAGCTGGCTGTTGCTCCATCATGGTGGACAAACTGCGTATTTGTCAGAAAACGTTTGTCTTGTCTGATCTTGTCAGTTTAAAGTTCTGGCACAAAGCCGAGGTTTTTTGGCGTGTTGTCATTTGGATTGAACTCAACTTGGACTTCAAGAATCATGCTTGCACTCACTGCATCCCCTCAAACCAGCTGCTGTTAGCAGAGCTGTGAAGGGATGTTTAGAAACTGGAGCTTTTGTACCGCATCTCTGGTGTTTCGCTCAAAGCGTATAGCAGGCTTTTCATTAAAATGGTGGTAATACGCCACTTTTACAGATAACATCTGTAGAGGTGCTGTAAGTGGAGGGAACATGAGCGCAAAATGCATAAACAATCAGATCAAATTTATGTAAATGAAATTCACTTTCAATCTCAGCACAGCCTTAGGGGATTAAGGTTAAGAGTCTGTACATGGGAAAGGAGCACAGCAAAGCACCTCATTTTATTTGCATTAGAGTAAAGTCAGCTGGTGAGATTCATGCGACAGATTAAGTGCCTACCTAGGGAATTCCACACCCATTATGGGAAGCCTTTAGGACTGCTTTGACAAAAAAATTAGATCTTATGCTTGTGTCACTTTACAAGGGGAAATTGCTTACATTGAAATTGCATATTAGATTTTCAAAAAAAAAAACCCATTCCATTTGCAGATCTGTACATTGTTTCTGGTCTTTAAAAGAAAATTTAAAAAGTGTTCTCACACTGGCCTTTTAAGTGGCCTTTCTTACTGAGCTAACATTGCTCCGTTAACTGTTACATCACCCGTTAGTCGTTGGACTTCCTCTTCAAAGCCTTCAGGTAAACTTTATCAGTCATCTGCCATGTTGCCCGGTTAATATAGATGTGCTGTGTTTACTATTTCACACTATGTTCAACTAGAATTCACAAAATAAACATATTACCCCATTAAATACAGTGTACAGCTAGTAAATGAGATCAAAGTGAAACAATTAAAGATTAGAATTAAGTGACAAGTGTTACATTTCCCAAAACTATCCTCCAAATAGTTGATTAAAAGTTGATCAAAGGTGCTGGACTCAAACGAGGCCTGCTGCTGAAAGGAAATGTCAAACGAATAAATAAGTTCAAACGGAAAACTTACGTTTTAAAGGTGGCGACAGGACCTGAGCTCTTCATCCCGACGTCTACAAGGGACATGTGGTCGTCAGCGGTGAAGTATTCGTTGTCTGTCATGTGTGACCGCTGACATGATGAGGAGGAGCCGGGACGCAGACTGCTGCAGGATGAAGAGATCCAGTCAGGGCGACCAACACAGGGAGACGTAAAGGGTTTCATAGCTTCTGTTGCGTGAAATGTTTCTTCACTTCGTTCACATACGATAAAACATCCCTCCCACTCTGAAGCGCTTTGTTTTTGACACTGCCACTTTCTTTCTTGCCTTTCAAAGTATTTGTAGATGTAAACTTGCGACAAAAAAAGCGAGGCGTCAAGACTGTCAGCGCTATTTTTGTGTACAAGTGAGTTTGTGTGTGTGTGTGTGTGTGTGTGTGTGTGTGTGTGTGTGTGTGTGTGTGTGTGTGTGTGTGTGTGTGTGTGTGTGTGTGTGAGCGCAGGAGGGTGGTTCTGCTTCAAAGGCTCTTTTGAGTCAATGGGTGTGTCATGACAGACTTTTGTCAGACCCCTACAGTGATTTGAGACTCTCACTGTGTGTGTATCAGTCATTTTTGTGTGTGTGTGTGTGTGTGTGTGTGTGTGTGTGTGTGTGTGTGTGTGTGTGTGTGTGTGTGTGTGTGTGTGTGTGTGTGTGTGAGGAAGCTGACTCAGTTCCTCAGGGTAGACCCCTGAAGCTCGTCTGTCAAATGCTGTTTATCTTTGCTGGTCTTTTGTCTCTTTCACTTCACTCCTCTCATACTGTAAATCTTTTACAGACCATCTTGCCTCCAGTCAGAAAATAAAGTCGATATAACATAAAACACAAAACCAGTACAAAGACTTTTTTTTAACTGGTTAATTCTTGTTACGTCTGAAAAATCAGGGAAGAGAAACATTTGTTGATGGGGGGGTGAAAAAAATACAACAAAACAAAAAAAAAAAAACCCTGGTCATACCAGGACACTGACGCCGTCAGCTGACGTCATTTTCTGGACATAACGTGGACCTGACCAAGTGAAGTTATCCCAGATCCCAATACTGCCGCTGTAGGCACGAGGCATCACTTCATCCACCAATCTTCTTTTCTTGAAGATGTCATCGCTCTGTAACAAGGTAAATCTGTTCTTATCAGATCTCACATTTTCCATCACTTCAAAGTCCTATTATGATGATCACTAACAAACAGAAGGTTTCTTTTTTCTTTTATTAACTTCACTGGTAAGTAGCTTTATATTCAATCCCAGTACCTCGATTCTCTTCTCATTGTATGTGGAAATACTGTTGCTGTTACTATTAAATGTTACTACAAGTTCTGCTGTTATTCTTTAATTAAATTTCACCAAAAGTTTAAGTGATTTCACGAAGTGTTTAAAACCCTTAGGGCCAAACTCTATCTTAATTGAAAGACCTAATATTTCCATACTATCCCAAGAGAGCTGTTCATTCTCAAGATCACGACTTTTTCGTAGAAACTCGTATAAAAGGAGGCAGAGCCTCAGTTATCAGGCTCTGCTCTTGTGGATCCAGCCCCCAGTCTGGGCACAGGCACACGCTCTACTTTAATGATTTGCTTCAAAACTTTGTTTTTATTAAAATTTACAGTCAGAGCTGACTAAGGTGACAGTGAGAAAAACATGTTTGTTATGTAGCTATAGGCCTAGACCGTTTGCCAATGTGTGGTCAGGAAGGGAAGATGCAAATATATAAGATATAAATACAAACAAAAAGTTATAAATGTACTGAGGTGAGTTTTAATTGGACTATATTTACTTGGATGTACATTTAACTTGTTCATTTTCTCTGTAAAAAGCTTTGAAATGACATTTGTTGTGGATCAGAGCCATGTAACTCCACTCTGAACTAAACTGATAGTTGTTTTTGTTTTTGATGGAAGAGTAAGTCGAGTTACTGTGATTTCAATTCTGGACTAGGTCCTGCCTGCCAGCAGAAGACTGATTGATGCTGATCTGACTCATTTCAGGCCTCAGAAACAGAGACTGTTTTATAAATGATGGCGAGAAAAGAAAAGTAACCAATAAATAACTGCTCTCAAACTTAGAGATTTTAGCTTCTTGGTTACAGATTCTATAGTTTGAACCTTAGATTTGGGGTTTTGATTCTGAGATTGAGGAGGAGGGGCTAGGGCGTTTTACACGAAGGCGGACCAACTCCCTTCATGCAGATATACTGGCCCTATTTTGATAATGTGTGATTACATCCTCTTAATGATGTCCTTTCATTGCTGTTTGAAAGGAACTGGGAGCGCAGTTGGGTCACTCTTTTGTTCTCCTTGTGGTTCCATTTAGATCCAGGTTCTTTTCAGAAAAGGTTGTGACCATCAAACTATAGAAATATCCTCTATTTAACAATACATTTTGGGGATTTCATGGTGTCTTCTTCCATCTCTGCCAGCCAGAACCTGCAGGAACTTTGTTTTCATCTCAAAGCCCAAGGGAAAAAAAATAAAAATAAAATAAAATACATTTTTATGCTCAACGTAACAGTCACTTTTCTGTACTCACACGCCAGTGATGATTTAATTGCACTGCAGTAATAGCATAATTATTATAAATTAAAAAATAAACTTGTTTTTATTCCTCAAATGAGGGTGCTGACTCAATGCTGTAACTGAGTTTCATGGACTAGGGTTTTTGTAGGAATTTTGTTTTGTTTTTTTATTCTTTTCTTGGATTTCTAGTTTGTGCTTGTGCTTGACTTGTTTCCTGTTTTATCTTGAAAGTCTGGTTCCTTGTGTGTTAGTTCTTGTTTGACAGTTTGACCTTGATTGATTGCACCTGTGGCTCATCAGCCCCAGAGTATATATAGTGGCAGTTTCTCGTCACCCAAAGAAGCAAGTGTGGATTTATGTTCTTGGGAAGGGCTTACTTGCAACATATGAGTTGTATTTTGAAAAGATGTAAGAACAAATGTCTCTTCTGCAGTGTGTAACTGTTATATTTTGTTTTTAAAGGATTTTACACTTTTGTCTATCAGCTGCGTTATAAAGTTAGGTAGAAGTAAAAAGAGAAACTCAGAAAAAACATTGAAGGATTTTTTTTTCAAAAAGCCTGTATCTTCAGTGCTTTACAAGGAAATTGTCCTGCAGATGTTTCGCTGCATCAACACACCCTGACAGACATGGCAGTGTCATTAACCAACCTCTGCTGACCTTGATGACATGCTGATGAGTCTTAATGAGAATCGGGTGTTAAAAAACAGGAAAAACATCTAAAACGCGCAAGAAACTGGCCTCGAGCACCAACTGTGTGCACCCCATGTTGTAACTTTATATTTAGTCTTCTCTTTTATTACTTTCGCTTGTTGCTATGAAATGCATTCTGTGCAGAGTAAGAGCACAACTGGGTATTTCTTCTGTTCTTGGTTGGAGTTGGAACAGGCTCCAGATATTGACGTTTCACAAAAACGCATTTTGAGAAACAGCCCGTCTTGGTTCTCTTTCTCAGTGTTGGTCCAAACTGTCAGGAATTGAGTTGGAGGACTGAAGTGCAACCAACGTCCTTCATTATAACAAAAAAATGCTGCAAGGGCAGGAATCTAAACATCATAAAAGGTCTCCAACAGAAAACTCAAAAGCAAGGATGAACACGGACTTAGAACAACACAGGGTGCCAATAGTTAAATGCAGACCGCTATTAACATACTTCTGGCAGACTGACTGGCTTGGACACGTGTTGGATTTCTGGTAAGTGATTTATATATATATATATATATATATATATATATATATATATATATATATATATATATATATATGGTAATTCTGCAATAGCTGAGGCAGTTTTGTTATTCTGAAGTCATTCTGTATTATAACTTAGTTAACTTAGTTAATATGCTCACTCAACTTTCTAAATTTCAACTAGCCAGCCACCGACATAACCCTGTAGGATATTTTTGTAAACATAGACATGTATTTTCCTCTGGATGATAGCAGTTGGCCCATGCCTTAAGGCAACAAGCAAGCACAAATCATGATGCTCCCTCCATCATACTTCATTATTATGTTTTTATATTGGTAATCATTTCCTATTTGACTATTCTTCATGAACATCTTTTTTTAGTCAGTCTACAAAACATTATTCCAGGCAGTGGCTGAGATGCTCTTTGCCAAATTTCAGGTGTACATCAAGTTGATGTCTTCAGGCTTTAGCTGTTCCTTCTTTACCTCATTGATGATCTTGTATTGTGCCTTTGGAGCCCTCTTGGCTTGTTGCCCATTTCTAGGAAGGGCAGCTACAAAACCACACTGTCTGCCAACTTGCCTTAACACTAAATATTCCTTACCAGCATCATGAACATGATCTCAAAGGTACTCACTGTTTCTCAGGAACTACAAACTTAGAATATCTCAGGTGTCTAATTAATCTAAACCACAAGCTTATTTAATCAACTAATTTCCAAAATATTGACACCAACTTGCTTTTTTGGGAACAATTAGTCTAAGAGTTCCCTTACTTTTTTTTCCACTGTGTGTGTGTTTGATTATGATAGTCATAACTGTGATCTCAGCTAAGAAAATGGTTCTTTTTTTCTGTTATTGTGATTCATAGCGGATACATACATTTGTGTTGAAACGGCGAATGTCCACCATACCTGGGGACCCTGTAACATAATCTCCACCACAGCTTGATGTGAAATATTACTACACAAAGGGTCGATGAAGACCGCAGGAAATGTGATTGCTTCACTTAGTAGTGGAAGAAGTGCGTGCAAACTAATGCACACGCTACTTCCTAACTTCACTTATCAAAGACAAAGGCTTCAGCAACTCTATTCTCCTTGGATTAATGGCTTCTCGGTGACTCTTTGCCTAGGGGATGCTCGTAGGACTACTTTTTAAACTCAAAAAAGAGGTTTTAGAAAAAGAAATGCCACCTCACAAATGTCAACCCAGCAGGCTATGGCTGGATTTAGAAAGTACTTATCCCTGATTTGATACTTATCCCAGGTTCAGCTGAACAGATTAACAATAAATCTGATTAGCATTTTTAACAAACTCCATGAAAAGACCTGACGAAAGTTTCCTGCAAACTAGTGTTTGTACACACATCCATCCGTGCCTCCCCATGTGCAGCATAGTCACCTACTGAAACATCAGTAAGCCACACTGTTGCACTGCCCTAAATGTCCCTCCATTAGCAGAAGTGTTCAATATAGTTTTGGATTTGGATTCGATCCCACACACTCTGCTCTGTTGCCAGACACTCACCAAAGCAGCCAAGGTGGAATAATCCCCCGCTGAAAACGATCCCCAATAAATGCACAATTCCCTATATATTTACAAAGCCTTTTTTTAATATAACCAACTGAAATTCTATGTAAATTAACTTCACATTTGACATAAAAACTGCTAAATCTTTTTACTTACGGCTAAACTGAGTGACACATTGGCAAATAACCCCCTTTCGCAGGACATTTACTTCATTTATTTCAAATGTTTAAAGTGCCAAACAAGTTACTTTCCATCTTGTGTACTTCTTTTGAGCTCTCTTTGGTTGGTCTCACACAGATTCACATTTTTTTACTCATTTAACGTTTTGCTCATTTCTCCACACGGTTTTTTTTTTTCCATGATGTCTTCATAAGGCAAGGCAAGTTTTTTTTTTTTTTTTTTGTATAGCACATTTTATGTACAAGATAATTTTAAGTGCTTTTCATAAAAACATTTAAGAAATGCATTTAAAAAGTAAAATAGCTTTAAAGCAGAAATTAAAGACAGACAGACCGAAAATAAAACGAGTAAAATAAATGAGTTGCAACAAATAAAGGCTGTAGTGCATCGTGGTGGATTAGTGGAATGAAGCAGTAAATAAAGTCAAGGATTTTAACCTAGACTTTGGTTAAACTTTGGTTCTAGTTCTGGGTACAGAAAATAGGCGTGATGACCTGAGGGTTGGTTCATAATGGACCAGAATATTGGAGAGGTATTTTGGCCCAAGACCACTCAGAAATATATAAACCAACAGCAGGATTTTAACATCTTTTCTGGGAAAGACAGGAAGCCAATGTAAATATTTAAAAACTGGAGTTATATGGTCCAGTCTCTTGGTCTTAGTGAGGACTTGGGCAGCATCGTTGGGAACTAACTGCAGCTGTTTGATGGATTTTTTAAGAAGAACTGTGAGAACAGCGTTACAGTGGTCCAGTCTACCGATGATAAAAGCATAGACAAGTTTTCCCAAGTCCTGCTGAAACATCAGTCTTTTAATTCTTGATATTGTTCTTTAAGTGATAATGGTCTGACTTCACTTCTGTCTTAATGTGGCTGTTTAAATTCAGGTCTGAGTCCAGAACCACTCCCAGATTTCTGGCATGGCTATTGGTTTTTAAATTACTGCTTGAAGCTGACAGCTGACATTTAATCTTTCTTCTTTGGCTTCAAACACTATTATTTCTGTTTTTGTTTTAATTTAACTGAAGAAAACTGTGGCACAGCCACTCTTTAATTAGATCAATGCATTTGATCAATGTTTGAATTGGATTATAGTCTTGTGGTGAGATGGTTATATAGATTTGTGTGTCATCTGCATAGTTACGGTAAAACATTTTGAGGTTTTTTTTTATAATTTGAGCATGTGGGAGCATATAGATGTTGAACAACAGAGACCCCAGAATTGAACTTTGGGGAACTCCACATTATTTTTATTAGCTCAGATTTGTAGTTGCGTAAAGACACAAAATAGTCCCTGTCTTTTAGATAGGCCTTCAACCAGGCAAGTGCTGTGCCAGAAAGTCCCTTCCAGTTTTTTTACCAGTCTATTAAGATGTTCTGGTCGACCGTGTGGAATGCAGCACTGAGATCCAGTAAAACCAAGACTGAAATGTTGCCGCTATCAGTATTGGAGTGGATGTCATTAAGTACCTTTACAATAGCCGTCTCAGTGCTGTGATGTGGCCAGAATCCTGACTGGAAGACATCAAAACAGTCATTTAGTGTTAGGAGGTTATACAGCTGTTGAAAAACAGCTTTTTCTATGATTTTAATAAGAAAGGGGAGGTTTGATACGGGCCTATAGCTGTTCATGAGTGACTTGTCTAGACTATTCTTTTTTTCTTTTTTTTTCTTTTTAAAGTGGCTTAACGATTTACTACTAGCCTGTTCTCAGGCTTCCGCTCTCACATGACATCTGGTAGTCAAGAGGTAACGACGGCTGTTTTTAGGCAATGAGGAAAGATGCCTGAAAGCAGAGACATATTTACAATGTCTAGAGTATCATAACAGCAAGTAGTGGAAATCAGATGATGTATGATGCCATCTAGGTTCTTATGAGTGATTGGACAAAATTGTGTCATGGTTTCTCTGTGGACACAGAGGCACCACATATCCTGTATCTAGCACAGAAGCACTGACGGTCTGATTGTCTGAATTTTGTCAGTAAAGAAAAAGACAAATTCATTGCAGGCACGGTTGAATAGAAGTTCAGGGTCCACTGACTCAGGGGGATTTGTTAGTCTTTCAACAGTGGAGAACAAAGTGTGCATTTTTGTTGTTTTTGGCAAGGATATCAGAAAAATATGCCTTGCATTCCTCAGCGCCGTATTATATATGCTCAGTGTCTCTTTTTAAATGTCATAATGACCTTGTCATTTAGTTCATAGGATTCTGTTTGGCTGTGTGGACGCTAAACATTTTTCAGCTTATGCTGGATTGCTTTTACTGCCATCCCAGAGAGAAACACTGGCTTGTTGTTACAGTTGCTCTGATTGATGACATTCATACTCCAGTTCTGGAGTTTAATACCTGCCGATACTGATTTTGACAGTTAGGATTTTTCTGAAGAACTCTAATTATATGGGTTTTTCTTTCAATTACTTCAAGCGCTAAAAGTTTTTTTTTTTGCATGTATTGTAAAATTAGAAGTAGAAATATTAGTAATAGTTATTTGTTGTTATGTATAACTTTTTATTAATATAATAGGAGTAGGCTACAAATGTTGAATTTATAACTTGCCTGGGATCAATAACTGTGACCTGAGTGAACTGTAGCTCCTTCAGTGCCGCTGAACCGTCTCCGAAGCACCTCTCGCTGTGTGGTTTTAGCTTTGTGATTTGAAGTAGATCAAAACATTTCATCAAAGTTTCATCAAACAAGAATTAATGTTGCCTAAAATTCTTGCATAATTTGTGTTTTTGATTCGCTTCAAATGTTGTCTTCTGCATGTTATCATTTTGTATCACGTCAGGTGAATTAATATAAAAACCATTGCTTCATATAAATTGACCTCTGCTGAATTCCATCTTATGTCTTAAAATTTCATCAGAAATTTTAAGATTGCATCAGAAATAAATATATTTACTGGTTCAAAAAGTAATTTTAGCTCTCCATAACAAGATTTCACATCCAATAAGGCTCTAGTACCACTTCAGATGAATTAATATAAAGAAATGAATACATTTATAATAAGGGGTGTAGCCTTTTGCTTGGTAGTCTGCTTCGTCAATGGTTTCTCATCAGTCATGGTCATACTATGAAGCTTAGCAGCTTAATGAAAAAATGTCTTGCCAGCTCCACTGCAACTCTACCTGCAAAAGCATGAGTGCAATTTAACATAACCACATGTTGGCTGTGATATGCAACCTCTAAACTTTCAGAAAAAATCTCCACCATTGTTTAGGCTTTTATTATTAATTTTGAAAAAGAGAATGTTAAATTTGCACATTTACATTTTGTACATATTTTTTTTTATCCTAGTGTTGCGCTGTTGCCTTTATATTCATTTATGATTGTCAATTATTTTTTCATGCATGACTTTGATAGAGGGGAATAAAAAAAAAAATTCCCTTTAGAGAATTTTTTTAATTTAGATTTTTCACAATAAAATGGACTATTCTCCCAGTTTAAATCAGTGGTTGTATCAGTGTGAATCATATGTATCCGTAGTGAACTGAGAGTGGGTGGGGCCTGTATGCGCACACTTGGTGACTGACAGTTGTTTTTTTTACCAGCCACTTTAAAGCTCATTGTTTCTTTCGCAGTTTGTTTCAATTTTCTAATACATCTTTGCAATTGTTTGTCTGCTTTTTTTTTTCCATGTAAATATTACTTTTGAGCATATATTTTGTTTAGTGCCACTTTTTTTATTTCCACTCTGCGTTACCAAGCCGCCTCCTCCTCCATGTGATGCGAGATTATAAAAAAATGTAAAGTTAAATATGTCTGCATCTGTTTTCAAAAAGTAAAATGTGGCAGCATTTTCCTTTGTGGGCTGGGCTGAACGAAACATTACTTGATGTTGACTGTAGATTAAAAGTGAGAGTCATCAGGAATGATTTTTCTGAGGAACACATGTCCACACATATTTCATGATGACACTTTCTATTCATTTTAGTACAACATTTGAAATAAAATTGGTTTAATACCCTTGAATGTCTGTTCTGGATTAATAATTTCATCTTGCAGAAGTCCATGAGTCAAAGTTGAACTGGGATGAAGGCAGGACTTTGTGTGCGTGTGTGTGTTAGTCGAGTGACTCGGCATTAAATCTCATTAGGAAGTATGGATGAGGGAGCTGGTCCTCCACCCGAGGAGAGACACACACACACACACACACACACACACACACACACAAACCTAATATAATCATCCACCGCAGCTGCATTCAGATGCTGCTGTGTCCATTTGGACTGGAACATCCTATAATGAGGGCATGTCCGTTTCCATGGCGATGAATAATATAGGGTTTATGGACAAAAATCCATTCAAATGTATCGTTGAATGTCATCATAGGGGAATTTAATGCCAGAAGAGTGAATTCCTTAAAGTTTTTTCAATGTTTACATTTTTCTGTTCTCTGACTTTTTGTTTTTCTTTTCTTCAGTTTATCACCATTTTTCCTCCTAATTTGTTTCATTTTTTTTTGTATTTGTTCCCAAAATAAGTAGCGAGTAATTATCTTGTCTGGTGTGCTTTCCTGTTTTAGCAGTTAATTGACAAACTTGGTAAATACGTAATTAAAAAAAACAAAAAAAAAAAACAGGAAGCAGACAATAGATCATCCAGCAGCTGAGTCTGAATAATACAAACTTTTTAAATTGTTGTCTTGGTTTGTCGCCAGGTCTCTCGGCCCCCACATGTTTTCTGTGGATGGGATAATTAAGGCAACATTTTCTGCCAAGTAGAATTAGTTATCTTGGCTTCAACTCCAGTAAAAACATAAAAATAAGAATATAACATATCGGCCTCATTAAAAAGACTTCTTGCCCTTTTTGTAAAACTGCTTTCTCCGCTAAACCTCTGGTCAAGCAGTTGCTTAAACTAGGTAAACCAGTAAATCAGGCTGCAAAAGCGTCCAGTTTATACAGAACATCTGGAGGAATGATTTTTTTCAATAACTTGTGGGACGTTTTAGTGACACACACTTGACATTTACATTTCTATGGTTTCTAATCACTAATGTAGGACACACACTTCTTGTATCCACAAACGTATCTGGCGTTGTCATTTAGATGTGGGTTTTGAACAAATACTTTGTTTTTCAACTGTTGCAGGGTGAATATTCTTGAAATCCTGGTTATCTTCGGGCAAGATGCCAGTCCTTGTTGTCGTGTTGTCAACAACGTAAATCTTGTGCAAGTGATATGGAAGTCTAAGCTGTAATTTCTCTGCCAGTTATAGAAATGACTACAAGTATTATTTAAAATAACCAAGATGATTACAGAACAATGCTTTATTTAGTTTTTCTGACTGGTTGTTTGCGGGTCAGATGGCACATTCTTCAGCGTCTGTTGTTCCTGTTCTTTGGAAATCGAAGTCAAATCCAGAGGAACCAAACTCGTTCTTTGTATGAAAGAGGAAAAGAATTAGGAGGTTGGCCTGATTGTATGTCAGGACTTAAAACTAAACACAGACTTTTGGTGCTTAGTTACGTTTAGGAATGGAAACTGACCTTTCTTTTTCTATGTTTTCTCTCGTGTGAGATGTTTTTCTTAGGTTTGATTCGCAAGCAGTTGTAATTATTAGTCGCATTTCCAAGATATGTTTGTTTTCATGGAGCTCACCTACCCAATCGTAGAACTCTAGCAGGCTGGTTCCCAAGGTAACAACCAATGTAGAACTCTTTTATCACAATCATCCTGCAGCAGACACTGATGGAAAACACAGTTTTGTCCTAATGTGTTCTGTACTGCATGCGTGTATTACCAATATTATATTTATTATTCATATTTCAGACTGCGACTTTAGTTGTTTTATAGACGCTCTTGTGCCTCTCTGTTCTTATGAATAAAATATTTATATAGTCCCAACATACAGTTTTAATGGGAGTACATCAATCTTTATTCCATATGCCATAAACCTTAAGTAGAACTCATGACTCTATCTTCCTGTAATATAAACTGCAACACCCTAAAATAAAAAATTCATGGCATAATACATTTCATATGACTGCCCCTAATTGGAAGTAATGTATTTTCAGTGTTATGATGCTTTTACATGATTAGACGAATTGTGTTTGCACTTTAATCAATCAATGCTGATGACAAAAATACATAAATGAATCAACAAAGGAAAAAGTTGAGCCTCTGATATTGCAGGATTACTTCTGCGTCCGATTTATATCTTTAGTGTGACTTAGAGTTAACAGGCGCAGTTATCGGAGTCCCTCTGCAGCCAAGCTGACCTCTGAATGTCGATGCAACACACAAGATGTTTTTCAACTTTGCTTCACAATTCGCATAGATCGTGAAAAGATACTAACCTACATTTTACACCAATGTTCTCTCTGTGGAGGGGTTTGTTTGTTTGTATATTTATTTAAATTCCTAGCAGTGTGTCTTCTTCTCTACTGATAAGGTCAACATTGTCTTCATGACTGAGTGTCATTAATCATGTCGGTTTGTACAATCATACAATCCTCATCTGATCTTTGACTATTATATTATATATTGCAAGTGATCAGATCTCTGTGTCCTTGCTGACTGTCCGTTAGCCACATGGTTGCTATGGTAACTAATGTGCATTGAACTGATACAAACAAAACAATAGGGAAGATGGTGAATTGGCTTCCTGCTGTCATACATGAGTGTGTGGAGCCACGGTGCAAACAAAAGAACCAGTTTATATGATAAAGCAGCTAATTGAGATTCCCCAACTCAAACTAATGTCTGGAATAAACCCTCAACTCCTGCTGACTTGTAAAAGACACTCTCAAAGAGATATTGCTGGCAAATTTAATGCGAAACGCCTACAAAGGATGGATCGATAACACTGGCAGCACAGTATTATCTGTGAATGAGAGACAGATTTCATAATATACATGCAGACAGATCGGTAAGCGTAAAGGAGGAGGGACCGTGGTGCTTGTTGATGTATCTGTGAAGGAGCATCTCTGTATCCCGGACATTAAACTGTTGTTTATAGTTGATGCCAGGAGTCAAACACAACACCACAGCCACACCTCTGTTACAAATCCTACTTTACTATAATTTTTCAACTGATATGACAGAATCTCATTAAAGATTTTGTGAATTTGATCTCTTTAACAAATACTTTCTGATATTTTGAAAGACCCAACAGGCCGTAATGGTCCTGGTATCACGCCTGAAGATTATTGTCATTATTTAACAAAAACTAAGATAAAATGCTGAAGTGTGTGTGCATTTTAAATAATGCATTTCTTCTTATATTTAATTTGAAAAGCTATAGATAAAACAGAAAAGAATGAGGACGCTGTCTGAGCTTCATAGATATTTATCTAATAAAGCCACTTCATCAGTACTTTCACTTCATCTATGACACAGTGAGAAAACACCCTGTTGTCTTGAGTGCTCATGTTTTGATATCGATCGACGAGCTCTTCTGTGTTTGAGGGATTTATTGCAAGGCAGGATAGACAGGCAGGCCAGATGGAGTCATTTCAGATTAAGCTTTATTTAACAAGATTCATCCCACTGGAGGAAAAGTCACGCAGACATGAAACAGAAAGAGGGGTCAGCCGTTTAAAGGTCAGCGTTCGTCACACAGCGCTGAACATCCGAAGCCACTGAATGAAGACGGGAAGATCCAGAGGATGCCACTACTTCAGCTCAGTTTAGGCCTCCAATGTCTGTCGGAAAGCTTTACTTCACGTCAGGATTTGTCCCCTTTTGATCCTCAATGGTACATTTTACATTTCTGTCATTAATATGTTAAAAGTGAAACTGAACTGAAAACGGGTTCTGGTAATAAGGATATTGAGTAATGAAGCATTTTAGTTAATATATCTAATTATTCCTGCAGAGATGTCTTAAGGTGTGCAGTGCTACAAGATCATAGTTGCGGGATTTCTCTTTTCAGACTACTTCACTTATCCTCTTTTGGGGCCAGATAAAGATTGCATGCTATGGTTACTGTGGTCAGGCCTTCTGAGTCAGGTGATGGAGCAGGGAAACATCTAAAACATGTTGGTTGTAACCTCCAAGGACCTAGAGAGAAGAACACTGATATAAATTATAATTGAAGCCATTCCTTTTAGGACATGACTCTAGTGAGGAAGTAACCAGGCCATCCATACACATTCACCCTTGTTTGATTTTTCTAAAAAAAATAAGTCTGGTTTTTTACTGTTATTCATAGCTACTTTCACCAATAGAGAACATGGGTGGGGTGAGCTTTATGCCATGACTAATACAGGAGCGTGGAAGAGCCACAATTCAAAACATCCAAGCCGGTAGCTGAGACCAGCGTTCCTACTCCTCTCCACATCATTCTGAACGTCTTTTGTTGATACCAGTCTGGTTGTCGCTTTACGTGCGTCACAACCTTTGCTTCTCTGAATGGTCGTATGTCTATCCAAAGGCATTGAGCGGTAGTTTCTTCTGTCCTTTGGTACCAGACTAATTTGTTGTATGGAAGAAGAAAAGTGAGCATGGCTGTCCAGGTACGTTTCTCAAAGTGCAATACCACTAATGACCACAAGGTGCTAGAACTAAAACATCTTCAGCCCCAATAGACTCCGTTTATGTCCACAGTCAACTTAAACTGCAGTTAAACCTTGACAAAACCATTTAACTGAACTTTTTTTTCCTTGTCTCTATATGCAAACATTACTACTTCATTTTTTAACAAAGTATTTCAGACAATAAATCCAGGAGGAAACAGTATCCTCCCTTTAAACTAATTGTAATTCGGTTATTTGTTCTGGATGAGCTTTTATGTCAGTGACCAAAACAGTTGATAAACAATTCAGCTGGTAATAAATTGGTAATGAATAAATAATTGGTAATAAAAAAAAGTCTATGCCGTACGCTTTTGTTTTTACAAATGAGATGCATGCAGTTCCTAGTTGTTGTTCTGGTAGTAATGGCTTCTGCTTTATCTGTTTACTTCTGGTTTAGCGCCCAGGTCAGGAACTGTGGACCACGTGCACAGCACTTTGGTTGGTTTGGGTCCGATTTAAATATTTACAGGAGTAATTCAACAACCAGCTTTGTTACGTGTGGATGTTGGTCTACATTTGAGGGATTTGAATAAGCACTTTGAAAACTGTTGATTTATATTTTGCTTTTAGTTGGGCTAATACTAATATTTACAAATACTTAACTATTGTTTAATTAGACTTTACTTGGACAAGTTTATAATTACATTTTTTACTTCATTTTGTGTAACAATATTGAAAAATTGTGTGAATTTCCTTCCTTGTTAGTGAGATTCACTCGCTTTGCGGTGGTGATCCATCTGAAAGTAACTTAATTAAGAAAACGTAAGTCCCCAGAGAAGCATACTTCATTCCAGTCAGCTTTCATTGATCACTCTTATCCAAATATTGTTGGTTTTGGCCCCAAAAAGTCTAATATTATGATGAAGGAATGCCATATTTGATGCTCCAAAGCAGCAGTTAATGAACCAGTAGGGGGTTGGTCCATTAATTATATACAGTATTTTGTTATAATTGTGAATCTAATTTCACAGGGCGGGCTATTGGGTCACCCTTGGATGGCCATCAGAAACAGCACCGCAGCTGCAGCCCTCTATCATTTGAATTGGGCTGCAAACTAACATTTAACTCGTTCCGTGTGAATTCATCCTGCAGCCCCGGCAGTTGTTGATTGTTTGTGTTGTGCTGGAGAGGGAGAGGTGCCCGAATAAATACCGTGTGCTTTTGTATTCTGTGTGGACGTGGGCGTGTCCCCGGGGGAGGAAGTGTCACCTTTCGCACTTGTGGTGGAAGCTGACGAGTCATTAGCAGGACAAACGCTCAGCCACATATAAATGCTCACAATTACACGGCGCCCATGAACACAATTTCACCGCCGGCAGGGTCAACGGGAGTCACGGAAAGTGACACGGTAATAAGTCTCTGTCAGCCTGATCAATGACTACACACACACATACACACACAGTGAATACCAACAAATGGACGCATACGGTGAATTTTAATTAACCAGCAGGTTAAGCGAGGCAGTGATCCCATTTATTGCTAACAATATGCAGAGCTTAGCTTTCTCTTTTCTCGTGATAACAAGTTTGTATTTATTTTATACATATATATATATATATATATATATATATATATATATATAATGTGCTGACTCGTTTATCAGAGAGAGAGCACAAACATGAATTAATCAACTTCTGTTTGTTTCAGCACAATTAGTGATTGAATTTCTGGCTCCAAAAGAGGGAGAGGAGGGATGGGGAGGGAAGCTGTGGTGAGAAAAAGAGAAAATTTAAAGAGGAGGATAAAAAAACATAAGAAAAGGAAGGAGGGAATTGTCAGATAAAGAAAATGCAAGTTGAGATTTAAAAAAAAAAAAGGCAATTAAAAGAAATTAGTAGAAAAAGGCTAATAAGAGTTGTGGAAAAAAAAGAGAAATATGCCTATGCACTAGTATCTGGCTCTGTAATGACTAAAAGGTTGTTCTGTATGTCTTCTTATCTATATTTAAGAGTTAGGGAATTTATAGAACACAGTTTAATTTAGATTCTAATATGTATATGTATATAATCTTTTTACAAAACCAGCGAATATATAGTGGTGGGTGGGGCTTAAATATTCTGCTGAAACTGACCAATCAGAGTAGAGCTGACTGTTTTGGAGAGGAGATGAAATTCATTAAGTCTTTGTTCAAGATATTTTTAGTTTAAATTACAAAACATATTCACTATGGCATCGTTTCCGTAATCTTGTGTAATGTCATCATATTTATTTAATTCTTAAGGCACATTAATTTTTCTCCAAGATCCCATCTGGATGATAGAAGAGTCAGGCTGCTGTGTGACATCTTCTCCAGTCTCGGAGAAAGATATCCCATGCTCCCTGGACCAGTCATTCACAGTTCGAGCCAGAGTATAATCTTTATGCCCTCCTAAAACACTGAAGCCTTTTTTCTCCTCTCACTTGTCTTCACTGATAAGTGGTCTCTTAAGGCTACAGAAGATAATGATTCCTTTCTATCATTTCAGGTTTTAACCATGTGTTGGACAGTTTTTAAACTAATTTTAGTAGTTTTACTAGTCGCCTGTGGTGTTTTTTATTTGCCTGATAAAAACCTGTCGTTTGACCCTTCTGAAACCAAGTCACATTTATTTCCCATGACCTTGGAAGTGTTCTGGGATCTCATTGTTCACGTGCATGTTTGGAAAACGTCAGGCTGTGAGTAGAGTAAGGACCCCCTCGGGGTACTGAACACAGTACAGTGTCACTGTAAACCGAAACAGAGCGATACATATGCTTTGTCAGTGTCTTTATATTTCAAATGTTTTGCCTATTTGAGTTATTTTTACCTTTCTGAGATATAACAAGTGGAGCCCCATATGAGATTTTCCATATTGGCCCCATTTCAATTGCCCACTTGTATTTGCTTATGTGGTTGGACCAAGTGGGACCTGGAGGTACCTATTTTGGGTCCATTCATCATCCACAAACCTGTGCACAACCATTATGAGAGACTCACACGGGTTCAAAGTGGAACGAATGGTGAAAACTAACCCAATATCTTCTTCACCTCATTGTCACGTTGAGACCCTAACAGAAGAAAACATGAAAAGTAGAAAAAATGGCATTCAAGTTGTTGAAAAATAACAACTGAATGAAAGACACGTGAGGAAGGTATAAATGAGAGAGGAAAAGCAAGAAGAAGGAAATAAGAAGGAACACAGATGAGGAGGACGACGGAAAAACTAAATCAATTAGGTAGGAAGGGAAGAGAAGTGATAAATACAGTTTTACTCTGAACAGGTGACTGCTGGGTCATCAGTAGTTTTAGTGTACACACACACACACACACACACACACACACAGAAGTCATTAGTAACTTGAATGAATTTCATGTAGATGTCTCCCAGTCTTTTTGTCTTACTGCTTACTCTTATTTAAAGGTATACTGCAGTGGTAAGTTGTACCGTTTATCTAACTGAAAATAAAAGATTTAAATCTCCAATTTTCCAATACGTCCCTTGCTTTGACACTTATGACTGATTTATGCTATACCTTGCTTCGACGGGTTGCACGCTTAGATGCTTTGTTAACTCGATACAGTCCACTTGTGCCAAAATAACAGCGATGGCGTCACAACTTTCAGTAAAGAATTTGAGACAGTATCCTGTAAATGTGAGAGTGCTGTGTTGAGGCACAGTTCAGTTAATTCTGCTCAGTTTCATTCCTTGGTAAAATGCCAATTCACAACAAATCTAAGGCCTCCTAAGCCAGTTCCAAGTCCAGTTGAAAAGTTCAAACCAACTATAATCAATAATTTTCCAAGAAAATCCATTTCGTTCCAATCCATCTCTCATTAGTTCCAGCTCAGTCCGATTCCTGGTAATGTATTCATACATCCATCCATCCATTATCTATACCCGCTTTATCCGTTTCCGGGTCACGGGGGTCTGTCGGAGCCTATCCCGACACATATCAGGCGAAAGGCAGGGGTCCTCCCTGGACAGGTCGCCAGTCTATCCAGGGCCACATACAAACAACCAATCACACACACATTCACACCTAGGGAGAATTTATAAAGATCAATTAACCTACACTGCATGTTTTTGGACTGTGGGAGGAAGCCGGAGTACCCGGAGGGAACCCACGCAAGCAAGGGGAGAACATGCAAACTCCACACAGAAAGACCCACCGGGCCGGGAATCGAACCAGGAACTTTCTTGCTGTGAGGCAACAGTGCTAACCACTAAGCCACCGTGCTGCCTGTATTCATACAGTGCCTTTTTTTTTTTTTTTTATAAAAAAACAGACAACAGCAAACACAGACATTGTGCCAGAAATACCTGCTTTATAGAAATTACAGCAATAGTAGTACATGCTTACATAAAGTCATTAGAGTGAGTCCAAACTGAAAGAATAGCTTCAAATCTAAACTTAAAAAGGTAAGAGAGGCTGAATGCATTTAGGGGACCCGAGACCTTTGAGATTCACTTGCCACTCTGAGTTAGTCCTTATGATCACTGGCCCAACTACAAATACATACATTGTAATCTGATGCAAACACATATTCTTTGCGAATAATGCGTAATAGCTGTTTTAGGCAGCTTTATTTTAAACAGATTTATGGGATTTTGCTTTATTTTCAAATGCTTACATAACTCTTGTCAAACACAGTAGCAAATCTATATTCATTTATTTAAACATTTAAGTACAGGACAGTACAGAAGGCGTCCACAGATGCACAATTACGAGAAATGAGAGGAATCCCGTAAAACAGTGATTCTGATTACGACTGAGCCATGAGTCTGGCTATTTATCCCAGTCCACAGATACAGGCGAGTCCGCCAGCTTTCCAATTATCGGATTATTAATTGCATAGGGTTCCTTGCTACAGCAGACATATGCATAGAAATATAAACCATGTGGTAATTTGACACCTAAACATGATCTTTCCCCAACCCTGACTAAGTACTTCTAATGTCTCACCCCAACCAGCTGCTTTTAATTTATAACATGGACTAACAGCCCCAACCTTGGTCTTGAACTTAGATCTCATGGTTTCCGGTCTGGTGAACATTCAAATCCAACTTGATTGTGCTTTCGCCTAAGAAAAGAGAAATCCCCCCCCCCCCCAAAAAGGGTGCGCAAAACCAGTAGAATCATTTCTCATGGAGAAGTGAGACTGCTGCTTTTGATTGGAGCTTTTTAAAACAACTTCTGAAAGAAGGGTCCAAAAGTAACGGGTGGATTCTAAGTTTAATTTACAAAACACCATAATTTGTTTCTTCATTACCATTGTGTAGACGCTGGTATAGGCTAATGAGGGAAAAAGTGAATTCAGTCTATTTTAAGAGGCTCTGTAATGAGGACTACTTCGCTTTCTTCATCTGTGTTATTTACATTTTCCATTTACATACTCATCCCAAGATAATAATTATTAAAGCTGCAAAAGACAAAAGTAGATTATTTGGCAGTAGGATGTGATGGGAAGAGGGAAATGAAGAGGGAATAGTGAGGAATAGTACAATGGAAGGATGAAGGAATAATGACTGGGAGATGTGGAAGTATAAAATGAATCGATGCAAGGACAGATTGGAGGAAGAAGGGATGTAAATGATTCAAAATGATTGCTGATTCAAGATCAAGGGACCCAAGCAGGAAAAAAAGAAGTTGAAATAAAAGAGGAGAGAAATCTGTGGCCATCAAAGGGTGGAAGAAAAGCAAAACCACAATGAAGATGACTTCAAAGATGGGAAAAGAAGAAATAGCGGAACGGAATATATCAAGATTATAGGAGGTGTTTTTAAATGTCATTATATGCATTGCAATAACACGTAGACCTGTCAGTGTCAGTTACAAAGCATGAGGGAGAACACCTGAGATAAGTTTAGCAAAAAGAAATATGGATCCACGCTGATCCTTTGGCATTGAGGAGATTGAAAATGTAATTACAACTCACAAGACAGTCCACAGCCTTCTAATTATGAGCCTAATGGGTGTAAGACAAACATTAGGAGAAATATTGATCATGAGAGAGAAATGAACCTGCAGAGTCAGTCAACAGTGCAGTCGAGTTTATGATACTGTAAAATTTGCTTTCACACGTTTGATCTTAATAGAACAGGATGAGAACTTTATATACTGGAACAATAATCAGAGCAAAGCCAGTGGGCTTTTAATTATACCAAACCTCCGAGTATATAGTCCTCCTGTCTGAAATGATCCATCCATCCATCCATCCATCCATCCATCCATCCATCCATCCATCCATCCATCCATCCATCCATCCATCCATCCATCCATCCATCCATCCATCCATCCATCCATCCATCCATCTCTGTCCACTTATCCCAAGTCAGGTTAAAAGGGTAGTAGCAGGGAAGCCCAGACTTCCCTCTCCCTGGGCTCTTTCTCCAGCTCACATGGCCGGAAGACCCCACCAGGGAGGCGTCCAGGAGGCATCCTCACCAGATGCCTGAACCACCACATCTGGCTCCTCTCGTTTCGGAGGAGCAGCGGCTCTACTCTCAGCCTCTCCCGGATGTCTGAGCTTCTCACTCAATCTCTAAGGGAGAGCCCGGACACCCTGTGGAAGCTCATTTCCACTTTTTCTTTTTTTTTCTCTTTTTTTTCTTGCCCTTGTTTGCACATATATTAATGGTTGATACCAAGTTGGTAGGACCCAAAAGTTATATATATGCATTTTAATCTGTAATCGAGGGTTTTGTTTTGTTTTTTTTCTTTTTTTTATATGTTTGCGTAGGTGTGTGCAAGTGTGTACCTCTTCACCGGCCCTCATGACAGTCTAACAATTTTTTATTGATCCCTGGGTAAGAAGAAAAAATAAAAATAAAAGATTCTGCCACGGAGGGCTAAAATCACTAGGTGTGGAATGTGAAAAGACTAGAAATAGAAAGAGAAAGAAAGAGAGACGATACAGTGGTGGTGCAGTCTGGTGTCTGTGTTGTAATGTGTAAAAAAAAAGTTTATAATGTGTTGTTTAAAGAGTAAAGGTGGACACAGGACAATAAGGTGTTATAAGCAAAAAGAGGACAGAGCTCCTTTCCACTTGTATCCACGATCTTGTTTCTTTGCTCACTACCCACAGCTCATGACCATAGGTGAGGGTAGGAATGTGGACTGACTGGTGAATCAAGAGCTTCGCCTTGTGGCTCAGCTTCTTCTTCACCACAACATCACTGCAGACTCTGCACTGATCCACCTATCGATCTCCCACTCCATTCTTCCCTCACTCATGAACAAGACCCTGACATTCATGAACTCCTCCAAATGGGAGGGGAGGGCACTACACCTTTTTTCCGACTGAGGATCATGATCTCGGATTTAGAGGTGCTGATTCTCATCCCAGCCACTTCACATTCGGATGTGAACCGCTCCAGCGAGAGTCGAAGGTCTTGGCCTGATGAAGCCAACAGAAATTGCATTTGCAAAAAGCAGAGACCCATTTCTGAGGTCATCAAACCACAACCAGCTTGTTCTTCAACAAGCAAGCTTTTGGCTCTCTGACGTTGGCAGTACTAGATCTCAGGTATGTCCATCCTTCCCGCTATAGATTGATGTGGTGCTGATTTGATGCTCGTTACCGTTGGAAAATGCAGATGGTTTTAGAACTAAGAGAAAAAAAAATGAATCCAGAAAGATGTTTGCACTCTTGGTAAGAGATTGTGGATTTGGATTCTCAGATGTTGGCTTTTGTTTGCAGTACATTTGGCGTTGGATTGGCGCCATCCAGAGCTCTTCTCTCGACTCTATTCACTCTTGTCTCACACAGCCCGACCAGACATTGACACAATCTACAAAGCACAATCAAGAACAACTAATGTCTTCACAGGGCCTTCAGCTCATTCCAGACAGATTGAGAAGAAGTGAAAACCTGTCCAGTGGTTGTCAAATTCTTTATTGATGCTGCATTCTTGGCTTAAAGGAATTCAAGGTAATTCTCAGTCAAGGTTAAGAAGCCCGTGTCTGTGATGGTCTGGGGACGCATTTAATGCACAAGGGCTGGGCATAATGCACAAATTTGAATTGCCCATCAATGTTGAGCCATGTAGTTTTAGAAAAATACGGGCTGCCATAAAGACGAGCTCTTTTTTCAGGGAAGGTCTTGCTTATTTGAGCAGCATTAACCATATTCTCCATGTATTGCAGCATCATAGCTTCATAGTAACAGGGTCTAGGTGCTAGACTGAGCTCCCTTTAGTACAGACCTGCCACCCTCTGAAAACCTTTATTTAAAAAACATTCTTACATACACATTTTTTTTTTAATATAAGCAATTTATTTTTTCAGATTCAAAACAGGATTTTCTGTCTTTTTATGTTTCTCAACATTTTTTCAGACTCCTCTGGAAACGGTGGCGTCCCACGGCATGCATCAGATAGCAGGCAGGATTATTTTCTAGCATGGCCTCCTGATGGTGCTCTCGATTCACTGGTACTACAGCAGCAAAGACGTGGTGATGGAAAAACACCTTATCTGTACACGAGGACACATCTAGGTTAAATGGTTTTGATGACAACAGGTTTTAAAATGATCTCAAGGCCACTGACGATGGAGAATGGTGAAGGGTGATTCATTGTCTGATGAGCGTCCTCCATAGCTGAATGCAAATCTCTGCAAGACGGCTTCAGCTAAAACATCGTACCAGAGCCTTCAATGAGGAGTCTTACAGCAGGGCTGTTATTAGATTTAGCTAAATGCTCCTAATAAGCGTATCACTGCACGTTGGAGCCTGGTAACTGATGACACCCGCTCTGCAGGATATTTCAGCAGGTCTTCTATCAGCTCAGCCCTGCTTGTAACTGTATTAGACCTGATTTTCACTCAGCGGGTTCAGCTCTTCCAAGCTCTGATCTCATCAGTCCGCTCTGTGCCTGCCGCTTCTATGTGTTTTTATTGTTTTTATTGTTTTTTCATCATAAACTGTTTCTGCAAACCAAATCGTCCGCATAGGCCAATAACATTGTGAATTGAATCAAAGGTTTTTATTCAGCAAACGTTGCCACGGAAAAACGCCAAACAACAATAACTTCTAATGGATTTATATGGAGGAGCCAGGCAGTGTGTGCATGTGTGTGTGTGTGCATGCGTGCGTGCATGTGTGTGTGTGTTGCACTGTAGCTGTGTGTGCAAGCCCTTGCTGAATATAAACGACTTAAAATCCAATACTGATCTATCTCACTGACTGAAACACACGTACTCTGCAGCAGTGTCCAGTCTTTCAGTTATACTGTTCATTTGCGGTATTAACAATGAGCTTCTCCACAACTGCTGGAGTGACACAAATATCCTGTTTAAAACAGATATTCCAGATTTAACCAAACCTTAACAAGCACTAGGTTTCGCTATACATCCTAAAAATACACGCGGTGGCTTTTTAACCAGCAAAGAAACTGTATATGGACATTTCAGACATTTAAAATTCCTTACAAACACGAAATTAATTAAAAAAAATGATTAGGACTTTAAAATCTGGTTTTCTTTTCAAGAATCAGATGCCAGCTGGATCCCATCTGTAATGAAATTGAAACAGAAGGGAAATGATATTACAATGGGGTATAAATTGTTCATGAACTAAAATAATGATTAAAGCATTTAGGGAAAGCAGCGGAAAAGGAGGTGTGACTGAAAATGGGGAAGAAGTGTGTTGCCATTTACGCTACAAAGCCTTGCGGGGCAAATTGGTGCTTCCACCAAGATGCATCAGTTCATTAAAGGCAGACTGGGTCTATGGCTCCAAATATAATCTGTACACAACAAATACGTTGGTTCTGTTGGTTAGTAGAAAACCTAAGAGCCTCATCTAGGAACTGTCTTTTCTACAGTCTCATGGTCCTATCAAGACCTACCAAGTGTATTATCTCAGGATACAAATCCTTTGTCTAGAATAAAAATTGCATGTTTGGAAATAAAAGTGTCACCTACTGAAAAGGTTGGGCTGGTTGTGAAGAGCCAGAGAAAAGTCTTTCCAACTGGTGTTTGCGAGTGAAGTTACTGCTGAAGACTATTCCATTGTGATTGGTGTGAATTCTGCACTGGTCAGTATCACTTCAAACGAGACTATTTTTCACCTTATGAGAGATTCCCAGATTGTTTCTGGTCTTAGCTACCCAATATACTCATCATTAGTTTCACCTCCATTTCAGTCAGTCCATCTGTCGTGTTCAGCTCAGTAGTAACCAGGTCTGAACGATTTCTTAGTCCAGAATTTCTCTTAATGTTTCATTTGATAACTTAAGCAAAACTGGGACATTAGCCACTTAAAGTAATAAATAAAAAAGTCCATGCCACATGATCTCTGCTGCTAATGTTCCACATTTAGAAACTATTTTAGTAGTTTTGCACTTTTTGTGTCAAATTAAGTCTAATTAATCAAAGTTATATAAATGATATGTGTAAAGTTTCAAATAAATCAATAACAAGTGTATAGTTGTCAAAGCAGGAGACCTAGAGTGAGGATTTAATTTCTTAAAGTTTGGGATTTAGGATTCCCATGGCTGCGCACAGATGTGAGATTTATCCCGGATCTGCAGGTATTCGCACATTATAACATTTTAACTGTTATACTTTAATACTAAACAGCACTGGGGATGACTGTTATAATAGACTCAACATGTGGTGGCACTACTGGTATGAATAAAATGTCCCTTGTTGCTTTTTCCACTTCTTCTGAAGAGGATTCTGCACATGAACTCACTGAAGTGGCAAGCGCAGCAGCGCTTTATGATATTATTTTATATTTAATGTATTGAACTGTGTGTCTTGAGTCTGTCTACGCTACTATGTTCCCTGTCTCCTTTTTGTTTTTTTCACTAAGCTGCTGTTTCATCAAAGACTTCAAAAACAGGTTTACATGTCAGGGCAAGATAAAGGTCAGCATGCAACTAAAGTGAAAAATAAATCACACAATTAAATCTCGCCGTACTGGACTGTGACTATCCCTTCCTTTTCATATCTATCAGGCAGACTGTCTGATTTTGTTGCTGTGATCATTTCTCGTCTAAATGGCCTGCAGAGATGGATTTTATATCCTCCATCCATCATCTTTGCAGAGAGATGTAACCTGAAGAAACAGCCCACGCTTTCAACGCTGCACTCAGAGCAAGGCGGCGCGTGCACGTCCAGCTCGGTGTGTTTGTATGCTTGTGTACACGCACACGGACATAATAGAGGTTAAGCAAAAAGGCAACGTAACTTTGACTGCCTGAAGGAATCTGAGAGGTAGTGTGTGTATCAGCCGAAAGCTGCACATCCACATTTGTGTTAAAATGGCCCCTGAACATTATTATATTCTGCTTTTTTTTCTTCCTCTTTTCAGTTTCAAATAGACTAGTTTTTCTTTTTTGTATCTCTGTGATGACCTCCGTGTACATGCACAGATGCCTTTTTTCTTTTTCAGTAATCCATTAGTGGTAATGGCATTTTTGTGTGTTTTTGTTTGACTGACAGAAGAAAAAACTCATCTGGCACAAGCTGAGTTACAAGCTGACACACATTTCACATTTTAAGGTTGCAGGATACTCTGTTAAAAAGTGTCACATTTAATTTGCGTGGGTTTATCATGCATTGTCAACCAGCAGTCCGTATTATTCCAAAGAAAAGCAATTCAACGTCGCGGCACACTGATGTTTTTTTTTTTGACAGTTCCGACAAACATGGCAACAGCTTTCCTTGAGCAGCCTCCTTTGAATGACTTCTCTTATCGGAACATGCGAATTGTAAAAACTTCCACAAAGTTTGATAACCGAGTTGCCAACTGTGGTTGCAGTCGCCGTCGACATGGCAGCATCAGCACCCGATGTCAAAATGTCTGTGGCTCATCCGTCATCGGGTCTGCTGGTTACCAGGGGAACAGAGGGGTCACAGAGAAGCAGCTGTGTGGTTGCACTCAAGCATCATAAGATTTAATCGCACAAACAGCCACTCAGACACTCCTGCCAGCTCCCGATGCATTGTGGGTACCAATGGGACAATTTAGTTCAAGTGCTGCTATCTGAGCTCTACATACACATTCACATATACACTCACAGGCACTAGACATGATTCACCGTGCTGAGTTACAACCCAATTTCCAGAGGAGGGTTTTACTGATGACCTGGCAACCCGGCACTTTCTTTGTTTGCTATCTGGCAACGCAACATCACATTTACTTTCATCCGAACAGAGGAGACGCCGGTGGACGCCTGCGAGTTGTTTGATTCAAAAGTATCCATCCTTTGGGGTAAACTGCTTGTCAGGACAAAACTTGAGTCGTTTCCACAGCGACAAGAAGCCAATTATTGCCAGCGAGCCAGGTTACCCATCATGCTTTGCTCTGGAATTTGTGTGAAACAAACGGGAGTCTCATTACAACAAGCCGTGTGTTATCATTACATTCAACGGTTGCATTATCACAGCAGTGTGTGTGCATGTGCGTGTGTGCCAGATGGTGATGCATCAACCATGCAGTCATTAGGAGGACATTAGAATAATGAACAAACTGTTTGTCTTCTTTCGATTCTACGAATGCAGGAACACTAGCAGAATGTATGCTGCTTAGGGGTTTCTCAGGGAAAAGTTTAATAACAGGTACTCATTAGCAGAAATAAGTGAAGCCTAATGGCAACAGAGATGGTTCCACGACTCTGAAGTGGCATTTACTGTCCCCCGGAGTTGTGCTTCTGCTTTTCTTGCAGTTTGGGATATGTGCAGTTTGTCGGCGCTCTCAGCAGTCAGCCTCTAAGCTGCTGTTTCGTCCCCATCTTCAGTCACGAGGACGGTACAGAGCTTAGATAACGTTTAGCTTTCATCTTGGAGGATCCGAGATCTGATAGGAGTTCCATGGAGATGGTCTTCGTCTCCAAGAGGTTTCTGGAAGAGGCTGATATCTTTGCAGTGTTCACAAAAACATCATAGACTGTGTGTTAGCAGTTAGCTGTAAATGAATAAGTTCAGTTTAAATCAGATTTCCATCCATTTTAATCCTTTGCAGGGTCACGGGGGCCTGCTGGAGCCTATCCCGGCTCATTACAGGCGAGAGGCAGGGGTCCACCTGGACAGGTCGCCAGCCTATCACAGGACCTCTTTTATTTCCAAACTAACTATCCAAAAATGGTTTATTTTGAGGGTTTTGGACTAATTCATCTCTTTTCTCTATCTATAGGTGCTGTTTTGCACCTTGCTGGACCTTTTCTTGACAACAAAGAGGGCACACAGTATTGCTTTAAGACACCCTCTTCAACCTTCAGGGATTTAAGTCTAAAACAAAAGTACCCTCCACAGTCATTTTTCACTGCAACAGGCAGATGAGTCTGCTATTTTCTGGTCCGAAGATTTTCCTTTGCAGTGGCATATTAGGTGTTACCCTTAATGTCAGCAAGACTGGGCTCATGTTTGGGAATGAACAAGGATATCCATAACCTTCAGATCTTCTTCTTTGATCTTAACATCAACTCAAGGTTGTCCATAACTTCTCCTGCAACGGCCATCTGGATGTGGAAATTCAAAGTTGCTTCAGTGCAGCTGCACCTGCATCCAGCAGATGGTGTAGGTAACATCCGTCCAACCGGAAGGTTATCAGGTTGATCCCCAGTCCTGCCACATGGGAATTCTACTTAGTTAAACAAGCACACCAGCAGACAGTTTAGTTTTAATTTTTTTTTTAAAAATGAACTTACTGTAGATACAGTCAACACATTCTAAGTTGAATGAATCCTGTCAACATTCCCATACAGTACAAAAATCTTTGATTAATTCCTTTTGAGTAATTAGAGAAATAAAGTGCCAAACATAAAAATAAAACAATAATAATCAGGGCACGAAACGAAAAATGAAAACAACAGTTAATTTTACCCACTTCACAAAAATACTTTAGTTTTTATTTTTATTTCCAGTAACCAGCTTATTTTTTCACTGGTAGTTGCAGTTTTATCCCTAGTTTTCATTTACTATAATAAACAATGGGAGCTATAATACAGAGCCCTAATATAGTCGCCAGATGCATGGTAATAAATAGATAAATTGATCATCAGCACGTCTGAAAATGTCCATAAAAGCTGATCATTTTGGTTTTATTTGGCTGGTTTGTCTGCGCTTTTACTTCCCTCATATGGAGACCCACTGTGAATACTGAGACCAAATGTGATCAGATTAATTTTATTTTGTTTTGGCTCATTAAAACATCAGGTTAGAAGAGTGGATACTAACTTTTGTATATCACTGTGATAGGGAGATTTTGTGTTTGGATGAATGTGTGAACGAGAAATACATTAAGGCACAATGTAGAATCTAGTTAAGAGAGGAAAGGCGCTATAAAGGTACAAACCCTTTACTTTACCCACAAATATATCAAACTGTACAGAAAATGTGAATCTCTTCATTTATTTTGTTCCTTTTTCTGCAAATGTACCACTACCAGGAGGGTTCTTTCTCAGCCCAAATGTACCCTACAGAGCAGCGCTACACAGCGTTACTCACAGCTGTTGGAAAAGTGCTTGATAAAAGCTTTGCCTTTTGTGTGCCTGCGTGTAAATGTTTGGCCATTAGATCACAGTGCTGATGTTAAGATGGCCAACAGATCCATCCACAGAGGAGCTTGAATGGCCCACATTTCCTTTGCTGTCAGAACGGAGCTCCTCTTGCTTTTTGAAGCCAGTTTGTTGGATCTTTTGTGGCTGGAAACGATCAAATTAAATCAAAGTCTGGCACCTTTCAGAGTCCCAGACTGGAGCCGGTTTTACCGCGAGACAGCAAAACGGTAAGACACCAGCCCCCCAAACACAAACAAGCTCATTCATCTTCTATTTAGCCTCATCTGCATAAATTTAAATATGTAGAGTAAACAGTGAAGAGTTAGTTTGTTAGCCCTGCATTGAGCCCCTGGATTGGATCCTGTTACGCGCAATGTAGAAGAGAAATGCTCAATTACTCCTGTGTGTGTGCATGTGTTCGCTTGTGTGTGCACGTGTGCGTTTCTATGCTAATAATCCCACGGAGGTTCGAGGCAATCAAAAACCTCTCACTTTTAATCAGCATCACACAGCGACTCATTCTCACACGCACACTGCCTGTTTTTAACCAGTTTGACAACTCCAGCATGGTGAGACCCATGCACTCAAATGGAAATTTAGAAAAAAATGGCTGTCAAAACCTGCATTTGAATGAATAAAACAGTACGCTTGCACGTTTGCAGCATCTTTTATACACCTTCATACACAGTAGCGGCGTAGATGAAAGGGGGGGGGGGGGAATGACAGAACAGGCAGGTACCTATCAAAGAGAGGAGGCAAGCAATCTGATTCATGTTTGTTCACTGAGCCAACAGACACACACATACACACACCCGCCACTGCACTTTTGCCTCTTCTTTGGTCTGAAGTGATCCACAGAAAGACCCAAGAGGAAAAAGGGAAACAGGGTTACTCTGGAAGAAATGGAAAAGCTTAGAAAAAAAAACCCAGTACAAATAAAATACAGCTTCCTTTATTTCCCCCACAATCAATACCTGTCATTCACCCAGTGTGCGCAGAAAGGAGCCTCTCTTATCCTGCTGAAATCCTGACTGGCATAAAGCACAGTGTCATTGATCCAAGGAAGGGGGCTCTGAGCAAGGCCTGCCACCAGCGTGGGCTTCTTAAACTGCGAGGCGTTTGATTTTTATTCAGATATTCCATTGTGTCTTTATCACAGAGCTATAAGGCTGTGAAAGGATTACTGACTGCAGCAGTGACAAAGCGGAGTCCCTCTTCTGGAGTCTCACGCCCCGCACTCTTGTCAATACTGTTGTAAAACTGCATGTTTTACCCATAAGCTCCAGTCACAATGAGTCACCCTAAACAGGGCATTAAAAATACCTGCTTTTGTGAAGTTATTGTTCAATAAACATCCATGAACCCAAGGTTGGACTTTGGAGGTGATGTTTGTGACAGGACTGGGAGGAAAATTACACAACTCTAAACATTTAGAGGAAGAACGATGGTGGAAATTGAGAATTTTAAGAAAATGGAGTGAAGTACTTTTTAAAAAAAAAAAAGGTAGTGAGAAAGAGCTGAAGACATCCAAGCCCTACAAGCTTTTCCTCTCAAATAAAACAAAGCAAATGAAACCTTTCACATTCCCAGCCACTGAACCCCCTGCAACATACTTATTTACTTGAAAGTTGCACTCATTTGTAAAGTCTCTAAAAGAAACGCTGCATGGAAACATCAAACACATTCAAAGAGCCTCAAGGATGCCGAGTCTAGAACTGAAACACATCTTACAAATTTTATGTGAAACTTAAAATAGTCATTTGGGTTGTGTGGAATGCTGCAGCCCTTCACATCTACGGACACATCTGTTTTCAGGTACGGCAGTGTTCACGAACAAAACTAACGGGAATATTGGCCCAGCAGTGCCAGCTTGAAGGTGCTGTGCGTTAAGGAGCCTTTTTTTTTTTTTTTTTTTTTTACAAGTAAATGGGTAAGCATCATCATGAAATAACTTGTGCAAGTGCACCATAGGACCCCATTTACATTTAGCAACATGCAATCACAGTTGACAGTGAGCGTCACAGCTGACGTTTGTGACTGATTGAATGTACAGCGTGGGGACTTTTTTTCCACATTATTTCTGTGGAATAGACGTGGAGAGAGAAAGTTGGTGTGAGGCGTGGAGTCCCTGCTGGGGACATATGCAAGGTTAAAATGAATTGGAACTGGGCTGTAGGACTTGATTTGGACGCATCCCAGAAGAATCAGATGATTGCAGTCCAGACTGCAGTCGGCTGGAAGAGCTATCGAGCTGGGGTTGAAAAAGACTTCCTAAACGGCAAACGCATGAGCGCATTCAGATCCAAACATAGCAGGGTTTCAGTATGTGTAACCACACTAGAAACATCACTGCATTCATCAGACTCATCAAACTTTATCAGTTATTCACTTCGCTGCCCAGACAGGCAGTGTTTGTTGTGAGCACGCAAACCACAGGATGTTCTGCGAATCTCGTCTGCAACGCTGTCTCTCTTCATGCTGAGCTACAATGAATCATGGATGGATTTGTTCTTTTAAGGAATTTTGAAACATTGATGTTTGGATCTTACCCTGTTCTCCCACCAACATGCTCACATCTTCTTTAATTTCACTTCTGCTGGTGCTAGATTGGTGTCAAGTGCAGAAACCACATGCACAGTGTTTTTTTTTTTTCCCTAACAAGTGATACACATTCATTACATTTTCTACCCACTGTGTGTGTTCTCTGCTCTTGACACCAATCTTCCCTGAGGCAGAAATGTGCCGCCCACTTAGATCTCTCTCCATCAGTCTCTCTCGACTCCCCCCTTCTCTTTCCCTGCTGTCTCCCACCTTGATCCAGTTGGCTAAAAAAGTACTCTAATTGGCCATGCAATGTCAGAGAGACTGTGTTCGACAGGATGTACGCACTGACCATTCAAATTACTTCTTGCATTGATTATATCCCTAAAAACAATCACTTTTCATCAAAATCACACATTTTAGCAGGTTTTCCTTGTGAAAAATAATGCTGGCACAAAGCCTTAAAGTGGCTTTGATGTAATTCTACACCTTTTGCCTCACTCTGTATGTGTGGATCTATGAATATGCAAATGGATCCATTCCTCTGTTTTCATTTTACGCCCGCAGCAGGATCATCAGAGCTCACCTTCGACTCTGTTCAAACACAGTGAAACTAGTCTGTGGTATATAATGGCAAGTTGTAATATTGAAGAAATTCTGACTCAAATGTTTAAACCATCTCTTAAGAAAGAGAAGGCTTATTCCAAAGGGCTGGTAACGTATTTCATGCAAAACATAAGAAATCTTGCAGGAAGGAACATCAGCCTTGTGCTCGACTTGGATTGCAATCAGAGGTACTGGTGTGTAGCTAATGATGCTACAGATCAACAAGGCTTAACTGAAAAATCGAGTCAAGTTCTGACCTGGAAGATTCGGCTTTGGTTTGTCCCTCGTGCAGTGGAGACAAATCATAGTATTGATTAAAATAAAAAATATTCACCGAGTGTTTTTCTTTCTCAAAAACAAATCCAATGTTGAAAAGTCTTACGGCTGGATTCTAGTTACAGGAAAAGTACATTTGTAGTAGAAGTCTTTGAGTAAATTACTCAGTAACTATGACCTCACTAAGCTTCTTCAAAATAGTTTAAATGATCATTTAACAGCACGTGATATGGTCCCATTTTGATAAAAACTAAAGGTGAGTTATGTATTTGAGGCAGGACGATAGTCGACACAAGAACTGGACAAAGCTGTGGTACTCTGAAAGGTTCTGAAGGTTGTTTTTGAAGCCTGCAAATGAGCAACACTAGCAGGCCTTACTGCCAGTTAGCTTTTTTAGCTCGGCGTAGCTCATGCTATCCAATTAACCATCACATGACGAACATATTGGATGGCTTGAGGATTTTCTTGGTATGGACTAAAAGAAATGGCCGTAATGCAGGCGTAAGAGCCATTAAAACTGAAATCCGCTCTGCTTGGGAGCAGGAACAGCCCACTCAGACTACTTAAGCAAACACCATTATTACTTGTCCAAGCTGAGATTTAAAAGATGCAAAAGTCAAATAGCCTTATTAGTCAGCAGCCTTGTGTGTCGCGAGGAGGGCTTTGGTGCTATTTACAACCAGAAAAATGAATTTTTAAATTACAGCAGGTACCAGCACTTGTGTTTGCACAACACTACCCCCCAGGAAAATAACTGCAAGGAACGCAGCTTCAAAAGCACACTAATAGACGTGATTTCGTAATAGCAAAAATAACTTTATGTACATAACACTTTGAACTCTTCAGTCTTTATTAAACACACACATACACAAAGACTTGTTGTAGGTTCACAACTCAGTATTGTTGGTCCAAACGTCGTTCATTCAATGCCCTAACTACTATCTCTGATGCACTGCTGTTTTCTCTGCCAAGACCAAAACAAAACTAATTCAATCCAAACATGCAAACTAGCGTCGAGAACTCCACTGAAAATACATTTTTTCAGAGATCACTCTGAAGGCTTTTGTCTTCAAACCTTTGTTGTTACGCGTTTGAAACATTTTAATATACTCTGGTCTCTTTGTGGCATCCTTCAGAGTAATTAAAAAAACCCACACATACAAACATGTGGATTTTTAGTCTCTTTTTCCTCATGTTATCCAAACTATCAGACACCTGCTCATATACTGCAGAGCCACACCCTGCAGGCAGAGAGACACCGGGTGTGGATCTTTAACACAAAGCTGAAGAGGAAAATATTCTTTCCTGATACACTGGCTCACAGTCAATTGATTAATCTTTCAAATAATTTGGATAATGTTGGTTTTAAATAGGTTTTTAATCTCATGGTGTAAATTGGTTTATTCACATGAGGAATGTGTATACAAACACCGGGAACCAGATGTATAAATGTTGTATTGGCACAAAAACTGTGTTTTTGATACGAGATGTTAGTAAATGTACACTATGCATGCACATGTTTTTGGATTACTTTTATCCAGATAAAGTGAAATTAAAATGGAAAATAACGCAGCATCTTCAACCACTGATCCAGTTGACTGTAGATGATATAGAACTGCTCCAAAACAGGTCATCTTTTGTCTTTTAAATATGTTTCTGCAGGAATTAAATACAACAAATGCTATGTGCATTGTGGTCACAGTGGGGGCGGCCTCCTGTGTGTGCCATCCTTGGAAGACCTTGTTAAAAAAAAAAAAAATCAAACCAGCATTTTGAAAAGACAACCAGATCCAGTGAAATGTCCTCCAGGGTGGAAGAGGTTCGGCCTGGTTATGTTGAAAATGGATATTCAGGCATCACTAAAACTGGATATGTCACACAAATTACAGCCCGATGACTGTTTTCCAGAGATGGAAGGCTTGCCAGCAGCAATATGTATGGCCAAACCACGACAATCTTGCACGCTTCTTCAGGTTGATTCTTTCACCCTGTTAACTCCACCATCTGTTTTCTGCTTCTCCTTGTCTTGATCCCATGGTTACAACGTCCCAATCTGTTTTTTACTCTGTTCCATCCCACGAAAAAACGAACAAACAGTGTAATAGACAAGCAGAACAACAAGACAGCCTATGAATTAATGCACATGTTCACTTGTCTTTGTTGAGGTCCTGAAACCTGCTTTGGTAAATGGTGTGTAGTGTTGGTATGGGGAAATACTGAAAAGAAGTCTTTGTCTTACGGAGGTTTGTGAAACTTTCATGAAAATCATCAACGGATTTCTCTATTGTTGAGCACGTGGACATTATTGCACTGTTTTATGGGAAACTATGTTGAAAAAGTTTTAATAAGCAAAATTAGTTTATGTATGTAGGCTGGAGGGGTTCTTTTACACCACCATGACTGCTTTAGGTATGTTTTTTGTTTGTTTGCATTACTCCGATGTTTGCCATAACCTAACATGTAACGTTTTGTTAGGTTTAGGCATTTAAAACAATGATCTGTGTTCAAAAGTAACTTTGATTATAAATATGTCCTTTTTCTCTTTACATGGTGACATATCTTCCACTTCTGAAAAAAGCCAAGTGTGACCCGTGATGGAATGAAACCCAGCAAGAACAAAAACAATTTGAATCCATCAGCACAGCAAAGGGGAGAAAAATGGTTTTGTAATATATTTCCATGAGACAAAGTTGGGAAGTATGCCTTGTTCTGTAAAATGATTTCTACTGGTAAAGAAATGAGAAAATGATTAAAGAAATGCACTCCGATTACCATCTGGTGTCATATTTATTCACTATTTCATGAGTCCAGGTTTCCCTGCATGCTCCTTTTTGTCATTGTAAGGTTTTAGTTTGCTAACTTTTAGATATTCTTTGTATTTCCTTGTTAATTTTGAAACAGCTATTTCTTCGTGTGCCCTGGTTTGCTTTAGCTCCTTTGCCCCCCCCCCCTTTTTTTTTTTAACCAGATTGCCATTAGTTTTATTTGTACTTAGTCTTTTCATATGCCAATTACCATTTTGTTTCCTTGTTGTCTTCAGCTTTGGTTTTGGATTCCTGCCTTAGTTTGTTATGTTTTTCTCTTGGCTTTTTATCTTACAAATTTTACCTGCCTGGACTTAGTAGCTGCCTCATGTTTTTGCCTTTCTTTTAATCCCTAAAGATGTTTTGTTCATTCACCCTACATAGTCAGTGTCTGTATAAAACCCCAAATACCATAGTAAATTGCTAATTAAATGACACAGGGAAAAAAGTCAAGCATTGGTGGAGAGAAGAAAATGAAATACTATTCTAAATGGGGCGTTTAAGATCTGTCTAATTGGAGTATAATTCCTGAGGCATGTAGGTGTAGATCACCTAAATGTTGTTTGGGTTAAAATGAACATGTTTTTTTTTTTCTTGTGCAGCCATGCAATATATTAATTTGTCAAAGTAATTTTTTTAAATAATACATATCTATAAAGTAATTTGTGACTACAGTTATCAAATGCAAAAACATTCACAGTAAGTTGTAGATCGGATGATATATATAAAGAAACAGAAAAGTGTTGGTGGGAAAGATAATTCAGCTTTACAGCGGAAGATAAATGCATAGAGGCCAACATTAATATTGTACTTTCTTTTGTGCTGCTTCTGAGATTACAGGAACAAACCGAGAAAAATCAATTTCTGCCTGGCAGTCTTGTACACTGTCAAACAGCGAATCAGGTTGCTTATTCACACAATATTTGCCAAGGAGAAAGCTGCTCACTTCCCAGCTCTGACATCTGATTTAAGTACAAATCTCTGGGTTCAGGTGGATCATTTTCCACTGCTCATGTTAGGCAGTACGGCCTGAGTTTGTGTGGGAACCGTTTGGAATTTGACTGGTTTTCTGCATTGATTTCCCCATAAAAATGTGATCCGACCTTCATCATATTCAAAATGGTGGACAAAAAAAATCTGCTTAAGCTGATAACACACAATTATAAAAAAAATAAATAAAAATGAATAAATAAATTGCTATGCAGCTAAAATTTGCCAAAGAGTAACTTGTCAATCTGCAGCACAACTGGGAAAACCAAGTTTTTTTTTTCGGGAAGAATACTCTGCGCTGTTGGATGCAAACAGAGCACAATAACGGCATCAAAGTACCATCACACTGATGAAGCACAGTGGAAGGAGCGCCATGATTTGTGTTTGCTTCATTACCTAGGGCATAGATGGCTTCCCATCATTGAGGGGGAAAATGAATTCCCCAAGCTTGCCAAAATGTCCTACAGGATAATGTCAGGGTGTCTGTCCACCATCTGAAGCTTAGTGGAAGTTGGGTTGGATCCAGCAGGACAATGACCTCAAGGATCAAATAAATCTGCCACAGAATGACTTCAAGGGAAAAAAATAGTCCCCCTTTTGGAGTGGCCTTGTCAGAGCCCAGACCTTAACCCCACAGAGATGCTGTGACATGTACGATGTATGATCAAACCCACTGAACGTTGTGCAGGTCTGATCGACAACTTCATGAAGCACTTTCTTCATTATCTCCAATGGTTCACTTAACTTCTCTTTCATCATATTAAATATTTAATAGGTGTGTTAAAGATGACAGAAATAACCTCTGTTTGCATGTTTTGGTCATAACTGCATTCCATTTGTCTAATACTGGGATTTAGCAAACTACCAGATCACATTTTGTGTTAAATTAATGTATAAAACCATTAAATTCCAATAGTTTTTTTCATTTGGGGTTACACCTTTGTAAGGGCCAGTTTAGTGCAGCCACACCAAAGAGGGAGACCTCAGACCTGTTACGTTACACAGCTGGTTTATGCATGAGGGCTTGGTGGAAAATTTAGAGGTCAAACAAAGTTGTCAGTAGAATCATAAGCAGATAGTTTTATAGCAAATAAGGGTAGCTAAGATGTAAGCCTTGTTGAGGAGAGCAGGTATTACTTTTCTCAATCCCATGGTTTTGAGTTTACATATGAGCTTAATATCCCACCAGGAGTCGGCCTTAGGCGTAGACCCAGTGCTCTCTAGAGCTAGAGGCAGGGGCTTGGGAGAGGAAAGTCTGGGTAATCTCTGCTCAGTCTGTTGCCCCTCGCGACCCTGCACTGGATAAGCTACAGAAAATGGATGAATCGTTGCAACTTTCGATCTCTTTTTCATGCGATGCTGCCTGGTCCCTTTTCACTTGTCATCCAACTATGTCTTACAAAGCAAATGTTCCAGTGAGGAATTTTCAGGTGTGAACTCATCCTTTGAAGCAAATCCCGGCAGTGAGTTTTCAAGAAAACTGATGAACAGCCTGACAACTGTGGTGTGGAAACACTCAAAGCTGTCAGTAAAATCCCATGGCTTTATAATGCGCAGTTGTTGTTTTTTTTTTTCTCTCCCATGAATGGAAAGTCCTTTCAAAAACATACATGTATAAACCCAACAACCGAAGACAGATGGGAGGGAAACAAACCAATCACTGTAAAATTAACGACTCCTGTGATGGTGAACGAAATGCTCGGCAGCTGGTGGCAACAGCCAATGAAACAGTTGATGGAATGAATGTTGATGAGTGGGATGTGTGTCGGTGTCACCTTGGTAACGAGGGAGTAATACACCACCTGACCTCTACCGGGTCATGCAGAAAAACGCTTTTCTAATTGGTTCATTACCAAAGGAACCTGAACTAGTGCACATGTTAACACATGTTAATTAGATTTAGCGTGTCTTATTTGTTTAGGATGAAAACAAATCTTTTGGATACAAGTTAGTAGCATCTGTCAAATAGTAGATCTTGTTAATGCCTTTCTACCTGCTTTTACATTTTTTAAAGCTCGAATTGTCTGATGCAATAATCACTGAATCATAGCTTATGGTCTAATTTAAAGAATACAATTGTCCTGTTACATGTACTGCCACTATTTACTTGATTTATCATAGTAGCAAAGTGATAAAGTATGTCTTGTGAAAGCACATTACTTGATCGCCTCTCACACAGTTAGAGGGAGCCGATTAACTTTGTCAAAAGTAAATTACTGCACGCTTCTCGTAGGAGTTTTGCATATTTGATCACCAGAATTCTCTCATCTGGAGAATATTTTGAGGATTTTCTGGATGCTATTATTTATTAGTTTTCTTTGTTTTGTTTGCATTTTTGTGCCTTAAATGTCAACTTCCAGTTCAAAACAGTTTTTTTTTTTTTTTTTTTTGGAATAAACTAAGTGTTAAAAATGGTTCAGAATGTCTAGTGGAGCTGTTTTTCTCTTTACTCACACCTTGTTCCTTTTTGAGTTTGACACGTTTCTGTCTTTTACGTCGGTTTTCCGTGATAGTGTTAATCTTCTATCTTTTTGGAGAAGTGTAAAGAAGTCTGCTTGCATTGGTTGAATATCCATAATCCATTCCTCTGTGTGAGGTGAAAGCGGCACAGACAGGAATCGAAAACGAATCGGGCTTAAGCGCACCTTTTGTCACAGTCTCATAAAAATGCAGAGAACGTTTAATCTCACACGGGGTTTTATTGTGGACACAAACAGCATAAAAGAAGAACGATGCCCAACAAGCCTTGTCCAAAAACACAAATATAATTTCACCATTTTCATGAACTACATTTAAACTCTTACATAACACAGCGGGATGAAATTTTGCTTGTCGAACATGCAACCTTTTTTCGACTTGCATCTATTGCAAAATAGTCGCACGCTTTTAACTTCTTTTGAACCATGATTTTGGTGGCCTCCATTACAACAAATATAATTCAAACCCCCAAGTGAACCAGACTTTCTGAGCATATGAACTCTGGTCTGTTTAAAGTGGACCAAACATGTCATGTGAATGCTCCCTGTAGCACCCTCTAAGAAGAAGTTTGAGGCACGAGGTCGTGGTTAGAAACTGGGTTTAATCCACTTCAATCAATCCCGTGAGAACTGAGTTACAAAGAAATAATAAAAGAGAATAGACAAATAAAATACATGTTCACATCATAACTGAACAACTTGTTAATACTCATTACAAAAATATAATTACACATGCAAACTTACATAAAGAAAATACATATCTTGCATGACCCGTTCGAGTTACGACCCGTTACGATCATTACAGCACTGTTTATTCACGTACCTCGTGGGCTGCCTTCATCTTACAAGGGGCTAAATCTTATCTTGCTTCCTTGTCTTGTCCTTCTAGAATTATCTACCTTACTTATTATTTACCTCTCTTCTGTTGCTCTGTTGCTCTATTTCTCTATTCTTACTCTTAATACTCCTTTCTTGACGTTTCTTCTATGTGTTCGTTTTTGTACGTTTTTACTTGTTCCGGGTCGGAACGCGATGTCGCGCTAATTAGTTCCGCATCAGTAATACAGTTAGAAACAACACGAGAAAAGAAAAATAAATAAATAAATAAAATAAAATCAAAATAGCTAAAAATTAAAGAAATGACATATAACTAAACTGCTTATGAGAGGCAGTTACACTCCCACCAAATCACAACTGATTTTATAGACTGACCTAGGGAAAAACATACTGAATGGTTGCAACTAGCCAAACTGAGAACTTATGAAAATCAACTGACTAATACTAAAAGTGGCAAAATGTGGGCGTGACCTTTCACATCTTCATTCTGCTTCCAGCAATGTAACGGTCCTGTGAATGGGCCTTTCCAAGTGAACAGGTTTGGAGGTGCGCCTTCCCTTATCATCCAGATGTGCGTCACACATAAGTAACTTAACCTTTCTCACTCGACCATCCCGCCCTGGATACACTTCAGTCACCTTTGCCAACCTCCAATGATTCCGAGGTGCAGCATCATCCTGTAGGAGCACAATGTCATTGATTTGAGCATTTTTATAATCCTTGACCCACTTCTGTCTCTTTTGGAGATTTAGCAGGTACTCCTTTTTCCAACGTACCCAGAAGTTGTTTGTCAGTAGCTGCACTCTACGCCATCTCTTACGGAGATAAAGATCCTCTTTGACAAACTTCCCAGGTGGTGGGGCAATAATTGTGGACTTCATTGTCAGAATATGATTTGGCGTTAGAGCCTCTGGACTGGATGAGTCGCTCAGGTGATCAGTGGTCAGAGGTCTACTATTTACTATTGCCATAACCTCATATAAGAATGTTCGGAGCGAGGAACAGTCTAATTGTCTCGCTGACTGGTCAAGAATTGAGACCAACACACTTCTTATGGTGCGAATCTGCCTTTCCCAGACTCCACCCATATGACTGGAAGCTGGAGTGTTCATTACGAACTCACATCCTAATTCTTTGAGCTCCTCTTGGTTCATCTCCTTCAATGCTTCAGAAAACTCATGCTTAGCACCTACAAAGTTCGTTCCTTGGTCGCATCTTATTTGACGAACTGGTCCTCGAATAGCAATGAATGAACGCAATGCGTTGATGAAGGCATCTGTGCTCAAGTCATCAATCATTTCAATGTGTACTGCTCTGGAACACATGCAGGTGATCAAAAGTCCATAGCGTTTCAAGTCCTTTCTTCCCTCTTTTACATAGAATGGCCCAAAGCAGTCCATCCCGCAGTAAGTGAAAGGTGGGGTCGTTTCTGTTCGCTCTTCAGGAAGGTCCGCCATCCTTTGCTGCTCAGTGCATCTTCTGAACTTCCGACATTTGACACACTTGTAAATGTGTGATGATACTATCCTGCTACATCCGAGTATCCATATACCATTGGAACGAAGTGCATTCATAGTCATCCCTCTGCCTTGATGGTAAACCCTTTCATGATAGTACTGGACTATTAATGTCGAGATGTGACTGTCTTTGGGGAGAACTGCTGGATTTCTCACATTTGGATGCAGCGCAGCAAGTGTTAGGCGACCTCCAACTCGCAAGATACCCTGTTCATCGAGAAATGGACAAAGCTTTTGCAGATTGGTGGCTCTAGTTTTGAGTTGCATCGTCTTATGTCTCCTGAGGCACTGCATTTCTTGAGAAAAGGATGCTTCTTGAACCATCTTGATTATGGTCATCACTGCTTCTTTTCTTTCCTCCAAGCTACTGGCTTCAGATGATCTTGCCTGCATGCCCTTCAGTTCCTTGACCCAACGTTTAAGTCTGGCAACAGCCTTCACCAATCTTGACCAATCTGAAAACTTCTGAAAACGATCAAGCAGAGATCTTACTTCCAATGTCTGTGTTTCATGAACTACAGACTTCTTGACCTCTGGGTCGCTAGCTAAAATCTCTGCTTGATCGTTTTCAGAAGTTTTCAGATTGGTCAAGATTGGTGAAGGCTGTTGCCAGACTTAAACGTTGGGTCAAGGAACTGAAGGGCATGCAGAAAAGAAAAATAAATAAATAAATAAAATAAAATCAAAATAGCTAAAAATTAAAGAAATGACATATAACTAAACTGCTTATGAGAGGCAGTTACACTCCCTAAATTTGTCTTGGATCATTTCAAGAACCTTTCCAACTAACCAACCATCCAAAACAAGTGATGTCAAAACTGAAACAAGGACTAGTGTAGCTCTGCTGGGACTCACCATCACTCAGTACAACGCTCACAGTCGCCTCCCACCGGCAGCAGGTCCCAGCAGCCCTCCCCTAAATCTCATTTCAGCTTTGGCAGCACTTGTTTTGGTAGCATCATTTGAAATAAGGATGTTTATTCAGATTTGATCAGAGTGAACGCACAGTAGTAGTGGTTAGCGTCATAAAAATTACAATAGTTAACTTGTGTAATGGAGCAAAATGACTGTGTTACAACCATGATTCAGACCTGCTCACTCCACCTGTTTGTTATATGGAATGATGGTAAAAGAGGCATCAAAAGGACTTTTCAGAAAAACAGAAAAATCTTGATGATGTCACATGTCGTTTGGCCAGTTCTTACTGCTGTTGAAGAGATGACCGGGACAGAAGTCCAGTTATTTGGGTGGTTTATGTTGATAGCTGATATGGCTGACTGCAGGAGATGGACGACACTTTGTCAAAGTGATCAGAAATTCCTTCAAATAAAATTGAAACTAATAATTTAACATGAACAAACCACCTGTGTACTGTTTAAACACCTTTATTTTTATGCAAAACTCTCAAATATTTTGTTTAATATCCATAAAATTTGATGGGATGTTTTTACCTACTAAGCTATAATGTTAATAAAAAAGGAGTTGCTGTATTGCATCAGTGTAGTATGTCAAGCAAGCAAAATGTCCCAAACATTTAATTGAGACCTCAAAAAAGTGTATCGACATTTGAGAAAAAGTGTAGAATACTGCATATGTCCCCTTTAATACTTTTACAGAGTTCTGTTAAAAGCTCATGTCTGCATGTGCAGGCGTTGTCATGGACATTAAAACTGTAATACAACACCGAGCTCCAGATGAGAGTCAGTGCAAGTAAGGAGGCTGCAACTGACACATTCATTTCAAGTTAAATCTGCATAAGAAAGATGTCAAGCAGCCGCTTTCACTTATCAGTCACAGTGCACTTGGACACGCGTGTAAGTGTGCGCAGGAACACATCTTTCATTCGTTTTCTTTAGTGTGGATGGAGACAAGAAGAGGCGCATTTGAATAGAGTTTGATGGGTACAATTGACCCCCCCCCCCCCCCCCCCCCCTCTCTCTCTCTCTCTCTCCCTCTCTCTCGCTCTAGCCAGCGCGTGCCTCTCTATCGGAGCAGCTCGTGCTCACGCACAAACGGACACCGCGAGCGCAGCACTCTTCCTCACAACCTACCATCACCCTCCTCTTTCTCCTCGGTGGATGAGGGAGAGCTTCATCATCACCGTCATCGTCCGCGCCGTCATCTTCCTCAGCCTCATCATCGTCACCTGGAGCCGAGGGAGGGAGAGAGGGAGAGAGGAGCTCTCCGCCGGGTTTAAAAAAAAAAAAGTTGAGAAGGATCCGGTTAAATAACGGGAACACCGGAGGGGCTCGTGTCCGACGTTTACTCGGCTCTTCTTCGGGCGCCATGGAAACGGATCTGGCGGTTCTGGAGGGATTTGTTGTGAATACGGGGTCACTAATGGAGCTTTTCTAAACGGTCCCCCGGTACTGAAACTGCTCTCCTGTGTGTTGTAACCAGTTTCCAGGCGTTGCTAATGGATTCTTACTTTCTTTAGTCTGGTTTTAAACGAATCTTAGGTGTTTTGAACGGACAGTGTTGGGACTCATCACAGGAGGTTTTTAAGGGGAACCCCTTGCGTTTTTTTTTGTTTTGTGTTTTGCTGTTCTTCTTTTCTTTGGATTCCCGGCGGTTAAACGGGCCAATGACGGATTTCCTGATTTCCCCTGACATTTGACGGCTCTTCGGAACGAATCCCGGGACGGTCCCGGGCGGACTTGGCGGGTTGGCGACCGACGGTAACCTCAGCCTCGCTGCCTCCTGTTTGTCAAAGAGGGAGACACGCAGGTAGCCTTTACGGCAGGTGCTCACGCGCCGGCTTACCGATCAAATAGACCGACTTTAACGGAGAAGCAGAAGACCTTTTCAGCACTGGACGTAGTCAGACTACAATAACGGCCCGAGGTGGTTTAATTGCTTCTCTCCGACCGCCGTCAGCCAGCCGTCCCGGGGTTCACCGAGAGAGAAGTTACCGGCTGTTCTCCGGTTTAACTTGTTAGTTAGACCACTAACGACCGGACAACCCTCCTCGTCAATATATGACCGTCCGCATTAAGGGAACGGATTGATATCCGGTTTATAAAAAACGGGACCCCCCCCTCCCCATCTTTCTTGGGCTCCGTGGCCCCCTGACTGGCATCCATTAAATCAATCCATTCCTTGGTTATCAATCAGTTTTAATCCGGTTTTAATCCATCAGACACAAGAGGCGGAGAGCTGGGATCGTTTAGACCTGGTACACTCGAATGAGTGATCTCTATGGTGAAATGTGGTCAAATAGACCCACATGCTGGCTGTAAATTATCCACTTAACCCCCCTCAAGATAGAAACGAGGAGAGGGACAAAGGCGAGACTGCTGTTAGAGTTATTACCCTTATTAAACACCATCGATCACCTGGAAAAGCTCATGTTATAACATTTGTAAAGGGAACAGACAAACAGGCATTTTTTATTTCTCAGTAGCCTATGGCATATTTAATCTGGTAAGTTTTGATTTGGGATGAAAATCAGATCTGACAAATCTTGGAGCATAAATAGTTGCGAAACATTTTGGATCATTTATTTGATTACAACAGCAAAGAAAACCTTTTTATGATAAAAAAAACAAAAAAATGAAATTATAATGAGGTCTATTTGATTTAAAAAACTCCAAACCTGAAATGATTTCACACTCGCAGTGCACTCCTGGCTCCCAATACTGCCTTAAATGTGATGTTATCATAGCATTATTCCCATAAGAGGCCAAAGATGGTTATTTATGCTTTATTGCACGTCTGGAAGAGCTTTCACTCAAAACACATTAACTGTAATATCACCTGGGGACAATAACCTGCAGTCTTCTCTCGCCTGTGTGAGTTCAAGCTTCGTTAAAGAGCTCTATTTTGGAGATGTGTAGCTCAACTGGAGTTTGAGATTTTTAGGTAATTTTAATGCAAAATCTGTGAGGAGATTCAGCAAAGTTCAGCTGTTTTTCACTGCATACGGCTCTTTTGTTCCCAGACCTATCTGTGAAGGTTTACAATTTAGCTTACCCAGCTGATTTCCTGTGAAAATCTATGGATGGTACGCTCACTGTATAGTCACATCCTCAACAGCATACCTCCTCCTCCTCCTCCCTCTCAGACTATTGTCCTCTTGAAATCAAGCCACACAGCATTGATTTTCTCCTCCTCATCGCAAAACTCAAATGCACATGACCATCTCATCCTTCCTGGTTTGCCAGTTTCGTTCCCTGAAATGTAAGAAGTGCTGCGGTGTTGATATTCCACCTCAGCTCAAAGGTGAAGGACGCTTGTGACGGTCCGGCAGCAGAAAGGGCAGGGTTCAGGCTGTTGGAATTATAACTGCTGGAGTTACAGCAGGATATATTGTAAACCAGACAGCCTGAGAACTGGGATCTCTTAAAGGATCACAGCGAAGGAGCTCCTCGTTTTCACATTCAATGATTTGTGCCAAGTTGAAATTCAGTTTGTGCATAAATGAATATTTTTCTGATTCAGAATCAGTTTTTGATTCTGAACTTTGAGATAATTTTGCTGCTGTCATAGGGACATTAAAAAAAAACAACTAAATGGGATTAAACGACAGCAGCCCGGGTGCCATGCGCAACGGCCGTGGCCTCTCGGACCAGTGGGCCGAGTCGGTGGTGGTCCGGCCTCGAACCACTGAACGCCACATCACGGTGCACAAGCGCCTGGTACTGGGCTTTGCTCTGTCCATCCTCACCCTCATTATTGTGACAGCAGTAGCTGTGGCACTCAGCCTCCGCTTTGAAGACTGTGGTGGTCGAGATCGCAATGGAGCGACAGGGGAGATGAGTTCCAGAGGTTCTGGAGGGTCAGGAAAGTTAAACGGGAGCCGAGGGGAGAGAATGGGGGACAGGGGGGATGAGGAGTCCGTCCAGCCGTGGAGAAACTCAAGGTTGCCAGGTACAGTGAGACCGCGACACTATGACCTGCGGCTTGCCGTCTACATGGACAACTTCACCTTCTCTGGGGAAGTCAGCATTGAGCTGGAGTGCGTCAATGCCACCCGATTCATCGTGCTGCACGCAGATCGCCTTGAGGTACGTTAGGATGAAAAGGCACAAATGTGTGTGAGGAATTTGATACATGTTCTTTTTTCTATGTCACACATAGTGATGTACGGTAAGTTTGGTGATGTGACAAAGCCGGACGAAGGGAAATTATATTCTACTAATTACTACTTTGTCATTTTCAAGCTGACTGATGTTCAGCACATATCAGCTCTAATTTACTATAGATATGTTTTATTTGTTTGCCATGTCTGAACTACTTTGCCACCTAGTGTGGCAACACTAAAAACAGACGGAACAAGCATAAATGCCAGCAATGACATAAATCCTAAACGTAGGCTACACGTGTTGTTGCTGCAAAGAAGCGTAAATCAGACTTAAGGGCCTTAATTACTATTGGTAAGTATGTGGCGAGAATAGCTAGGCTTTAAGGTACCTAAATTGCAACATTTTGAGTTAAACCTGCTTCAGGTTGAACTTCATTACAGTGTCACAGCAAGCCTGAACCAAAAGCTAAACTTGCTGGAAACAGAAGTACGCACAGTGTTGCAAAAGAGCCACTGTAGATCCAGTACAAGTACAAGTCAGAAGCAAAGCTAATGGTCGAGAAATAGGCTGCAATTTTAAGGTGCAACGTTTTTGAAGTTCAGTGAGCTGGCCCAATTTGAAGGGTTCTTTGACATCACAGGCCCAGATCAGAGTAGAATTATCCAGGTACCTCATTTTTATTTCGACATAATTTCAAATTATGTTGTATTAGCTGTGCCTCCTGAAGAGGGTAGCGGTAGTTGTAAAAGCAGTTTCAAAAGAGGCACAGCCCGCTGAAGAAAAGGGTGGAGCCAGGTTGAGTCGCCAACTTCCTACACATAAAATATTTGGCTTTGGAATGACTGTTCAGTGGCCCATAAAAAAACAAAAAAACAAGCAATATTTCTGTGTAAACCTCGCAGGGAAATTTATTAGAATGTGTCTTTTAAGACAAAATGTATTGGATTTAGTATAAACTTCTAACCGTACATGTATAGTAACTTTTTTGCAGCATTGATAAAAGCAGTTTGTTTCCCCTGTAGAAAAGTGTCATTAATAAGTCATCGGACAGCAGCACTGACAGGCACATGTCCTTGTTCATGTTAACCCCTCTGCAACATTCCTGAAGATTCTGTCTAAACAATCACAGTTGCATCCAGATGTCTGCTCTATATTGAGAACAAAAAATGTTTATTTCGAGATTTGGCCTCAGAGGTTTCCTTAATGAGTCTAATTACCCAGCAAAGTTGCTGCTTCAGCCCGTTTTCCGCGACAAAAGAAAGCTGAGAGAAAGCCTCGGAGAAATTACGGAGCAACGTGATTTTTCATGCTGGTCATCTAATGTGAGAGTTGGATAATTCTGTCTAATTTGGTCAGAGGGCAATTAAAGGTCCTGCAGCCTCCTTTGTGATTTTGTTGGAACACATTGAGAATGAGGCGGTGTTGTTGGGCGGCAGGCAGGTCTCCTAAGGTATCCTCAGACCTAATGCGTCATGAAAAACTGTCCGGCGTCCAGAAAACAAAAAGGTTCGTAAATTTAGGAGCAGATTGTAGCTGAGAAACATAAAGGAAGAATATTCCTTTTATTTTCAGAGTAAAAGAAAAGAAAAAAAATCAAAGAAAAGCTCGATACGAAAGCAAACTTTTTTCACAAACGATCCTGGACATTTCTGCTGAACATTTAAGAACAAAAAAAAAGAAAAAGAAAATTGTCAAATGCTGCTGGTTCTTCGACTGATTTAAAGCCCTGGAGGCTGCCCATGGTTCATGTTGATGATAATGAACGTGCAGTGGTGCTTTCCACTCTGCTCATTTATGCCTCCTTCCCTCCTCATCCTCCTGTCCTCCGGCTACAAGCCTTGGATGTTCCTATCCTTTAAATCATGGAGGAGAAAGGGAGACGAGCTTTGAGTGAGAGAGGAATCTGAAGCTCATGTTTCTAACACCATTTCAGTCTCTTGATTGATCCGTTGGTCTGACAGGACAATGAAGTTACATCAGATTACTGGAACAAATATCGAGAAATTTCAATGTGTTGTTTAACAGTTTTCTTATGAGGAAGAAAAATATTCAAATTGGATGATTGCAACCTTACAATTGTCGGTATTCACCCTGTCGCTGAAGAAGAAGTCAGACCTCCTGTGGTTGTAGACAAAATGTTCAGATTTCCTTCAGAAAGTAACAGTCAGACTTCGTTTTGGTTCCTGAATGGGTACGTTTCTCCTTTCTTTTTCTTTTTCTTTTTTTAGTTACACTAAGACAAGATGTTTTAATATTTCAATATTTTAATATCTTTATATAGAGTTCCACCAGAGCTGAAGAATGAAAAAATAAAACAACTTCTTTTTGTTTTTTTTAACAAATACGGTGGTTTAAATTTTTTTTTTTTAATCTTTTAAGGTTGAGATCTTCTGAATTTCTCAGCAAAACGAAGCGAAACATCATTCTACGATGTGACCAACACAATATTAGACTGATTAAACATCGATGTTTCCTGGAGGTCAGGCCTGTATGTTGGAATGAAGTTAGTTGAAACATGAATTTATATAAATCACACTGGAGCCATTCATAAAGCTCTCTCCCCCGATTTGATCCATTGTCCTTCATTATGCAGACACAGATCTCATGCAGATATAAGATCTGCTGCAATGTTTGCTCTTGTGCTATCTGAGAAGTAAGCCGTCTGACGGCAGTGAGCTTTGAAATCAAGATTTTTCTCAATAAAGTGCACCATAAGTCACAGCATACTCCGGGTGTGGAAACGCTGCATCAGCTGCTGTGAATCGTGGCCCTTCCTGTCAACGATAGTGGTCCTAGAAGTGGTCTGAAGATGCACACTGAGATATATATATATATATATATATATATATATATATATATATATATATATATATATATATATATATATATATATATATATATATATATAAAATCAAGCAGACTAGTGTGATTAATGTGGCATTCTTGCGTGATCTCGAAGTTTTCGGTGAGCTCATGAATCCAGCTGAGCAGGCAGCGCTCAGAAGCGCTTTGCTCCTGAAATGCTTCCTGTGGGATCTGAGGTCACGCTGAGGGCAGAGGGCAGGCTTGGTCAACTTGGTGAGAGGGATCACTTTCCTCACTGTTACTGGCGGGGTTATATCCTTGTGGCATTTCTAACTACAATTTCCAACCAGGATTCACGAATCATATTTTCAGAAATTTCAATCAACTTTCTTTTGCAATTTAAGAAGTCAGTTAGGGGTGATAGCTGTTGATGCCAAATTGGGCTGAAATAAAAATTTAAGTGCACTCTGCAGGTTTTATAAAAAATTGCTTAAAAGTCGAAGTTGTTTTTTTGCCATTAATATCAAGTAATGTCCTGTGTGGTAAAATGGATGTAAATAAAATAGTATAAAAAAAAAACAAAACAACAACTTCTCAGTGATACTCACCTCAACACGTATAGATTTTCAGTGCTTGTTTTACGAGTTGAATTAAATCTGTCATGTTGCTTCATGAGGCGGTGACGGTATCAAGGTAGGTTATGCACTTTACTGGACCCTCTGTAGCATCTTCTTTTTTAAAACCAAAATAATTCAACAACAATGATATAAGTACAGGACTCCCTGCAGGGACCTTGGACTTGTTCAAATCAAGACGTATTTCGTTGACATCACTGTGTGCCATACGCTTTACCGTGCTGATCTCAAGGGTCAGATGTGGTGTCGAGCAGACATGGGAACTAAAAATAAGTGAAAGTAATGTTAGTTTCATGTCTTTTGGTCGGTCTGCTTGTTGGTTCCGTTTCTCTATTTATGAGGGCCATTTAGGCAATTACTCCTTTTGTCTTTGTCTTGGTTGGTTAATGTCAATTTGACTCAGTAATACATTCTCTTAGTGTTGTGTAAATGATGAAATGCTCTTCAGGGAGTCCTGTGATGGACTCAGATTTCCAACAGGGAAACAACAAAATTAAGAAGCATTTTGGACCATTTGATGGCATCTTTACGCACGGAGCTTCATTTACTGACTTGCTAGAAAGCCCTGAAACACATCCTTTAAATCCCCAACGTTTTCCTCTCTGTGTCAGCTGCTTCCCTGTCCATATTGATTAGCTCTTTCATCAAACAACAAGCGCACACTCGCACAAAGTGGGGCAGACACACACTGTTTAACTGGTTTGAGACTGCTGATGTGGGACAATCTAGAGACCTAAAGGCTCCAAACGGTTCCCTCTGTGGTTGTGTTCCCATGATGATGGCCACTAACTGACTAATAGTAAATTCAATTATTTGAAACTCATTGTTTATAATTATCTAGTCAGTACTTGAGTTTTCATTATTGAATTGCTGTTATTATTATTTAATAATGCGAATATTGAATAAAAGACTGTCCTGATCTAGTGATAAAAATAAAATTCAATCTTGGTGAAATCTGGTAAAATCTTCCTGTTCTGAATGCTGCGGGGCCTGAACCCCTACAGTGAAAATGGATTTAATGAAGGATTGGAGAACCCTCGGGATACGTATCAAATTGGCATATGAGTTTTCTTGGCACTCAACAGATTAATTTGAGAAAGAAACGGCTTGTTTTGTAATCTTTTCTCAACAAAAAGCTGTTGAACAGAGCTTTACGAGTGCCTGCCTTTTTATATATCTATATTTTTTCAATTATGTCCTCCCAGGTCCAACCACAGAAATGACCTCCACTCATGACTGCGTGGGTGTGTACAGAGAGCGAGCGCTTGGCTGGCCTGTCTTACAGTCTTACTTATACTCCAGATGCTTGCTTTGACTTTCTTAGGGACAATGATTTTAGAGACATTTTATCTAATAACCACCAAATCCCCACTCAGGTTGAACCCGAGTTCAGGTCTAATCAGCAAGGAGAAGTGAAAACACCTGTGAGGCTTTGGAGGACCTTAAATAATGTGTTGCTCTGTTCTTTTTAGCGTTCATTTCCTTAGACTCAGTAAGTGGCACTGTTGTTTCACCTTCACCTGGTCAGTGGGAAGTCAGATGCTCACAATGAAGTATAAAGTAGGGTAAGCTGGCAGATGAAAAACGTTGTCCCATTTTTAAGTTATGCCACATTTCTTTTGAATGTATGCTTGTTCTGTTACAATAGCAACATGTCCAGTCCTAAGAACAGCTGGTGGGGAGTTAAGAGTTGCTTAACATCATCCTCCATCTGTTATAATCTATAAATGTAAAAAGCGGCGTGTCACTTTGTGTGTTCACTATTCTCTATTAGAATTACTGTGAAGTTGAGTGCACTGGGTATTTAACTATTTATTTTTTTTAAAGTTCAGTTTCAAACCTTCAGGAGCAGAAAAAGCTTTACTGGGAAGGGAGCCATAGGAGAAAACAAATGGTTCAGCACTTCTTAGTAAGCTGAATAGCGATCTTATTACGAAGCTTAACAACAAAATCATCTAGGGGTGCCCCATTTGGGTGATCGCATTTCGCTGCTGATCAGAATCATGACTTCATGTGTACTTGAAAACTTAAAGAGAGTTGATCAATTTTTTTTTTTTAATTTAATTTTTTAAACCTAATATTTTAACTATTGCCATGATTTTAAGTGTCTTGAAACCATGCTGAGTTTAATATGTTCATTATTTAATATTTTTAAGGACGCACACTTCAGCTGACACTAACAGTAACCTATATGCCAGGTTACTTGGACATATTAGAAAGTAAAAATCAAGTTAAAATACAATAAACGTAAGATGAGAAACTGCTAGATAGTATTATCATTCAAATCTCATACAAGCTTATACATCCTACATGCTAGGTATCCCATAGTCTTTATGATTATTGAGTAATAAATGGTCAAAACTTCTTTTTTTTATCTCTCCTTTTTTTCTCCCAACATCTTTAACCTCTCTGCTTCTGCTCTTTTTCTGATTTTAAGCTGGTTTTCGGAAGTCTAATCTGCTGCTTCTACATCTAAACAACGTTCTGTTGCCATGACTACTCATAACAAATGTCAAAGTGCCAGAGTGGCCAGCAGAAATCCTCCAGGCAGAACAGCATTCAAACCAGGATGAAAAAATGTTTCAATAATAGTTGAAGAAAAAAAAGACATCTTGAGAAGAAACAAGGAACATTTGAGTTGATTGGATTTCTGCAGCCACACAGCTGTGGAGTGGACAGAGCCATTTCAAGTTCAAGTCTGTGAAGATGTGAATCAAAACAAACAATTCATTCAGATTCATTCAGTAGTTTGTAAAAGTGCTTTAGATGTGTTGCAGTAACTGATCAGAACATTCAAGGTGCCTGAAATGACTCTCCAACCACTCATTCAAGGTTTTAAATGTACCTTTTTGTTTATGAGTATCGCTCACTAACATAAATGTCTATCATGACCTGAGATTTTTTAATTTTATTTACTACTTAAAGTGTTAATGCACTAGCCACATTCACCTACTCATTAGTTTATACTGACCTAATATTTTTACCACACTCGCACACTGACTGCATCAGGAATATTGCGGGAGTTCTGCAAGTCCATGAGTAGCTTTCCAAACACCCAAGTCCTGTTTCCTCTAAAGATGCATTCTAGTGTATTTCATTCATCTCTGTGAAAATAATCTCCTTGCTCATCCTTCTGCTTTGCCTTTCTTCCCCCTTTCAGGTGGAGCGGGTGTCCGTTACCGCGGAGGGCGGCACCGGTGGCCGTTCTGCCAACAGGCCAGGGGGCGGAGTCATGCGCATACACCGCCACTTCCCCTTCCCAGCCAATCAGATGTACGTGGTGGTGCTGCACCGTGAACTGAAGCCGATGAGAGTTTACCGCTTAAACGTGAGCTTCGACGCTGCCATTGAGGATGAGCTGCTGGGCTTCTTCAGGAGCTCGTACACTCTGCAGAGAGAGAGGCGGTATGCACACTGCAAATCACAGACACTTGCAGCGCTGGAACACACAGAAACACACACTTGTTTTCTTGCAGCAGCAGGTGGTTCAGCTGGAAAAGGTCAGAGCCTCACATCCACGACATTGATTAACTTACACACACTGCTAGCAGCATGCGGGTGGGCATGATGTGGTGTGTGTTCCAGCTATCAAACCAGACACACACAAACACACACGCACACACTCAGCAGTCGCTCTGTCCTTATGAATTTTCCATAAACCGCTGAGTTTTTTTCCACATCAGATTCTGTCTCTGGTTCTGATGGCAGAACAGAAGGCGATGGAGTCACCATTTCCAGCATTTCTGTACGTGTTTACAGCAGTGATGGTGCATTTTAGCAGCATCTGTTCCACTTTTTGTCAAAACACAGTTGTGCAAAATGAAAACAGAAAAGCTCAATGTGACTGAGACAGTGAAGCTCAGAATCAAGTTTCCGGGCAGTCATATGCTACTCAGGGTATTTACAAGGTTCTGGCTCCAGATATCCGCTGCTTCAATATGGCAAAGAATGATTTTCTGTTACATGTTTGGTCTGTTTGAACCTGATTCTGCAGCCTCAGAGGGATGAAACATGATGTAGATCACTGAATTACCCGCCGGCTCATGTGACCGTGCACCTGATTTTGATGAATACTTCGTTCCAAACTGCGGATGGAGATGACTGGAGCCCGTAGAGGGATATTAAATATCAGGGAGAGTATTTGGGAAATGATCTCTAAAGTAAAACCCACTTCCAATACTTCTCTCGCTATGGTAGTGAGGAAATATGAGGACATTTTTCTATTAGTTGTTCATTTCGTTGCTTGGTTCACTGCTGTTACTAATGAGTCTCATGCTTTAAAAAAAAAAAAACATTAGTAATATAAAAGTAATTTTGCATATTTTTTTCCCCCCCATAATCAATCATGTTGCTCCATCTCAAACATGCTTGAGCACAAACTTTATATATAAATGACGGATGTAGTTGCTATTTAAAGGGAGGTCTTCCTTTGTGCCTTTAGGGCGCACTACCACTCATGATGACTAGTTGCCTCTTTAAAACACTTCTGGTTCCAGAGGACTCTGATTTTTAAAATAGCACCATCAGTTTAAAAGGGGTATTTATTTAGGCAAACTATCCTTTTATTGTTAAAGGATATGATAAAGATGGGAAAAATAAAATAAACACACAGCTTAAGCTCTCAGCATTGTTTATCCCGTTGGCCACAACATTCCAACATGATTAGTTCTTGTCTTGATAGATTATACTTGTAATAGATAAGGGAATAAAAATGAGTGAAGTTACAAATAAATTGACAAACGTCCATGTTTGGGTTCCAGACTCTAAAATGAGTTAAGAAGGTTCAATTTACTGTAAAAACCATTTGGTGCAAAAATGTATTTTTTTTTGTAATAATTTGGAGTTTAAAAAGAAAATTCGTCCAGATTGGTGAGCAGTTGTTGATAAGTTGCATCACTACCTCCCAATACATTGCTGTTTATTGTGTCCTCCTAGACTGTACTGGATAGATTTGTTTTTTTTTTTTGTTTGTTTTTGTTTTGTTTTTCAGAGAAACCTTTTGGTTGAAGTATAAAAAAAAAAAAAAAAATCATTGTGTCTTGGAGCGATGCGTCTGACGGATCAATGAACAGAGCAGAACAGTCACTGCTGCTTTTCACAGTTCAGTGAATAAGCATCAGGTTAAAGTTCAAAATGACATTTTAATCGACAATGATTCTTTCTTTTTAATGACATTTATGGAATGAAGCATCAAGTCAGGCTGACATTTTTCAAAGACGGAGACACTTTTCACTTGCAAAAGAAAAAGTTATTATAAACGCTTCTGGCTGATTTGCAAGATATAAATGATCCTGTTAATATATTGTGACTGTTTATTGAAGATTTGACAAATTACAAAATGTAATTTATAATCCATTAAACAAAATCTTAAATCATAAATTCGTGTGTATAAATAAAAATCCAGCAACAGCTGTTGCTAGAAGCAGAATGAAGGCGATAACGTTTGTGTAATATGCCCACATTATGGCTTTAAAGTCATCAAGAGGAGTGAAAAAAATCAAATTTTTCTCTGTCTGACATGCCATTTAGGTGGGTAACACTTTGGCAAAGGCTGAACTGAGGTTCCCACCGATCAAATATGTTCTGCATGTTTTCGAGAGCAGCGGTCCCATATTCTCCTGCAGCAGCTGGTTGGATCAATTCTGGATCAATAGAGCAGCTGCTGGACCAGCAGAGTTTGATCACAGCACAACAACCTGCTAGTTAAAGTTAACTGCAGCAGCTGAGAGCCTGGTTACAGGCCACTTCGTGTACTAACCTGATTTCTCTATGTAACGCAGGAGAAGCTTGGGTTTCTCATCGAGGGTAAACTGGAATACAAGTAATCCTGGCGGGATTTTTTTTTTTGTTTTTTTAAAAAGCAACATTCCATTTAAAGGTGTTTGACTGGGTTTACAAATGTTAATCTGATGACCAACTGGCAATACGATGTATGGCTTAAAAGGGAAAACTAGATTTTCTAAAGTAAATAGATCCACAAAAACCCCAAACTTCTAAATGTCAGCTTCACCCGGCGCTTGTGTTGAGGGACTGTTTTTAATTGTCCACTAAGGTGTGTACGTGTGGAAAGCTCTCTGTTAGTTTAAGGATTAGCTCGATGCAGCTGTGCAGCCAGCGTTAACACACACGTACAAACGCGCTCGGCGCTGCAAGATTTGCCTAATACCCAGAGTTCCTATAAACCCCAGGCTGGGTTAAAACGCTTAAAAGGTTCGGAGCGGGAGAATTAATTAGCGCTCGCTCACAGTGTCACTGTCTGAGCTTAAAATTGATCCTTATGGAAATGACGGCGCATAGATTTGGATGTTGACGCGGTTGTCTCCCAGTGCAACCTGTCTAATTTTGGATAAGTCCAGGTTCTGCAACAGCGTCTTTACTGACCTGCTGCTCACTTGAAGTACAATGTTGGGATGTAAATGGACCCATCAATATTCCACTAATCTAAGGTGAAACTGGACCAAACGGGACTATTTCCAAAACTTCAATAGCTTGAGTTCCTTTGGTTTCATATCTCACAAGAATAATTGGGGTACTTGGTTATGTCGAGTGGTGCGTAGAAACTGTAAAATCTTCATTTTAGGTTAATTTACGAGCTTTTAGACCAGTAGTTCAGCTCATTTGTTCTGAATCAAAGGAAAATGCTTTTGTTTTAGAAAAAACACATGAATTGTAAATTTAGAAACTCGTTTCTGCGCTGGTTCGAATGCTGCTTGGCTCAGAGGGTTTATGCTGGTAATTGTTGCACATTTTTATCATTTGTTTTAACATTTATTAGCCATGACAACAGAGTTGCTTACATTCTTCTGGGCCAACTACGCTTTCCAAAGACAAGCTAACTCCCAGAATAAGATCTCAAATGCAGAGGAGATGTCAAAGATGTAGAGTAGGAGAAGAATGGAGGGCAGGAAGGAGAGGTTTAAACCCCCCAACCCCCCAATCATCACTAGGAGTGTTAGATCCTTGGGAAGTAAAATGGATGCGAGGTAGCACTGATGGGGAGATAGGAGTTTGTTTTTCAAGACATGGAGGAGGAGGATGTTCAGTTTGGGGCATCTTCACACAGATATCAGACGGTACAGGTAGACTAAAGACCTGAGAGTGGCAGAAGTGGAACAGGAGTGTCTGCAGTGTCCGTTTGAAACGGATGGCGTAATGCCAGACGTTCTGTTTTGAACCGGGTGATGCTGGATGTGACGACATCAGCACTGTTGTTACCAGGCAATAAACAGCACTCAGCATTACATTTTATTGCAGAATAGGAAAAAAAAATTAAATCAGCAATTATCTGTTTGTTTTTGATATAGTTATTTTTGAACGATAACTTTCTAGCTCTGTGCAGTTAAATGGTTTTTGTTTTGATAAAAACCTTGAGGGCATTTCCTCATTTTCACTGACGCTGCTTTTTTCACATACCAGGAACTGACAATGAAAGCCCATCTCAGGACACTTGACATGGCCAGAAACCCTCTCAGCAGCACTTTACTAACCGTGGGGAGCAAAACCCGCTTTTTAACTAGACCTCAGAGACCGAGAGTAGTCAACCATCTGCCTCAACTGGTAAACGAACGGCTTGAGGGTTCACTTGGTCTCGCAATATAAGGGGGCATTTAATAATGATCATCTTGAAAGTAGAGTTACTGTAATTTGGGATTGTTGGGAGAAAACTATGGTGCTACTCTTGGTATACTACTCCAAATAAATTCAAGTGACGCATTCAGAAATTTCAGAAATGTAAATGGAAAATGATTTTGATCTTGGCTACAGTTCATATGAACGATGTGTTGGAGGTTCGAGTTGGGAGAAGTCCAGGGCACTTTTACAAACGGTAGGCTTTAGCTTGCTTGATGTTGTTATTCTGATAGTAAATGGCTCCTTCTTAAAACAGGTGGACTATTTTCCTGATGGGGGCATGTGATCATCTGAATTATTGTTCATGATCATTTCTCATGTCCTGCTTAAAGCTTTAAAAGAAGCTGCAAACATCAGTTTTTTTTTTTTGTTTCTATTTTGGAACTTGTGAGAAACATTTTTATTAGACTGAAGCTATTTTTGTAGCTGACTTTTCCTATTGAAGAAGGGAACTACACGAGGAAGGAACAATAACGCTGCTAATGAGGAAGGGCTGAACAGAGAACAGATGTTGGAGTATCATCAACTGAGGCAGATGGCTAACAAACTATGTTCTCATCAAGGCGAGAAAGAGGCAGATGCATTTAACTTATCCTCTCCGTCAGCAACCTCCTGCCGGCTCTGCTGTCCCACCTCTCCCTCCTTCAACCTGATGGAGTAATCCACTGTTGAAATGAGATGTTTTGGATCGATACCATACACACCCACTTCAGCAGCATGTGTCAAAGGGTAACCTATCTAACATGGCAGTGTGCTGAAGCAACTTCATAAATTAATTCATTCTCTGAGCCTTTACAAGACTTTCACAAACATGTACAGTGTGGGTGAGCAATAGAGGTCTCCACTAGCAAATCGTTTTTGACCCGAGTGGGGCATGTGACTCTGTGGCCACATAGATCAGACTTTCTGCCCACTCTAGTTCAGATCAATATTCCAACAACTATTGAATGGACTGCAATGCAATTAGATGCCAAGTGACAGGAAGATGCAGGTGTAGGAGCCACATTCAAGGGACTTGGAGGCAGGAGTAATAAACAATGTCCCTTTAAGTTAACAAAAAGTTAAGAATAAAATGTGTTTCCACAACAGGAAAGCTTAAAGAATTTAAAATCCTGAAGACTCGGGTGAGGCAATGCAGGGAGCAACATTGGAGGAGTGTAACAAGTAGCATTGCAAACAGAATAACAAGCAGAATGACAACAGACTAGCAGGGGGAGGACAAGGGGGACAATCGGGGAAGACACAAGTGGCAAGACAACTGGAGGGAAGTGGGGTTGAGGTAAACGTACTGAAGCAGGGTAATTCTGCTCTGATCTGGGTCTGAGTCACAGTACCCAGAAAACCTGGATGGTCTAGCGAATGAGACATTTTCAGACCATCTCAAAGTTTAAGTTGGAAGTCCCTTTAGGTACTGAAGTGTATTGTTCACGACCATTTTCCTCCGTAATATGTTCCCTTTGGAAAAAACAGAAAAATCTAAAAGTTGTTTTCAACGAGGTGTGAAAGAGTGCAGAGTATTAATTTGAAAAGCTAAGCACAACACTGTTAATGAGACTGATGGTGCACTGTATGGAAAGTATCATTATCTCAGTTTTCTTGGTTCATTACATTTGGACTAGAAAGCCGGACAAGTTTGTGGAAAAAGTTATCCGTTGTCAGCAGATGTAACAGATCAAACATTTAGTCTACGCTTTCCTTAGTCCTAGTCTGAGAAGTTTCCAGGCTACTGGCATCACTCTTGTATTCATTTTATACTACAGGATGAGTCAATAGTCAACATTTTTATGTAACAGAAAAGTTCTTTGAGACATGCTGAGTTCAAGTACAGCTTAGTGAGAAGAGTGTGATTGTTATTGTTCAGTGCTCCCTGCTGTGCGCTCCCTGGTGTCTTTTGCTTGATTGAAAATATGAAAACAAGCTGCTCATTAATTAAAATGAAAGAACCCATCACAAATAAATGAGCCTAAAAATTGTTAATGACTTATCAGAACTCTGCATCCTGCTGTTGATTGAAGTCATCTGGCTTCTTAATTTTTTATTACATAAACGACTGATGTGAACATTAAAGGCCATTTAACCCTGTGTGATCTTCATTCAAAAAGCCTTCTAAAACCTAAACTTTTTTTTTTTTTTTACTGAAATACTTTTCATTTTATATTTTGAGCTTTTAGAAAAAGCAGCTTGCGTTAGGGGGCAGAGTCAGGCACCCAATGCAACTCCTCCCTCCTCTTTAGAGGAGGGAGATGCTTTTGCAACAGCTTTGTTCCACCCACTTCAGAGGTACAGCAGATGCAGCATGATGTGAGTTGGGTGGAGATAAAGATGGAATTCTACTTTGATGTGAGTTTGTGATGTCACAATACCCTGCAAATCTGAATAGCTCCCTAAATGAGGAACGCTCCATCTTAAGTGGTTCCCAGCAGTGAAGGGGTTTTGCTATATTCAGGTTTTTGAGTTCATAGCCACATCAGACACCCAAACTATACTATCAAGCACAGAGATGTTTCCCTTTTAATGATCTCAGGTGCAGAATTTCAGGCAACAGCATTGGAGCCGTTCATGTTAAAATGTTGCAGGTACAAACCTGTTTTTATCCCTACTGTAGGCGAAGACTGACAGACCTGTCACCAATCAGTTCAGGAACGCGTCCTCTGCACACCAGAATACAACAGATCCGTCCTTGGTGGCAGTTTTTACTGAGAGCTATTCCTGTGATGGATCTGGATGGCTTGCCAGGTACATCACAAGGACAAGTTGGCAGGTTTGAGTTGATTTAGTCCTGAATTTTACACGAGCTTGTTCAGGTCACACTCTGGGAACTTCAGGGACAGGATGCTGGATTTCACTCCGAGTGATAAATGACAGATGATTGGGTGACAGACGATTGGATGTCAGGATGGCAGTTGTTTGAAGTAATGATGACGAATTCTGTTATAAATGTGCCATTTTTATTTATTTTATTTCTCTCACATCCTTATCTCCCACCACCTTGCCTCCTCTACTCCTGGCCCCCCTAAAACCAAAATCTGATCAAAATCCATTAGTTGCATATTTTAAAGTGAAGATGATGACTCAGCCTCTTGTGCAGATTACTGTACAAGAGTATAGCAGCAACACACACATGCAGCTGATGTTTCAATGAGGAAGCAGAGAATTGAAATTTGAGACATTTCTTTAAGAGATCAGTGTGTCCAGTAAAACTCGTCTGTGTGGGTTTGAGATGGATATGGAAATGAAACACACACTCGCAGAAAAAGACCTGACTCAACAGTTTCCTCTTCACACACAGCGTTGAATTCCAATGAGGTGTGTGTGTGTGTGTGTGTGTGTGTGTGTGTGTGTGTGTGTGTGTGTGTGTGTGTGTGTGTGTGTGTGTGTGTGTGTGGGAGAGAGAGAGAGAGAGAGATACTGAAGTGTCATTCACATGTCCACGCTCTTCCCTCTTGGTGTTTCCAGAAAAGATGATGGGAAACATTACGACAGGAAATGATGCCATTTCCTTTTCACCTCTGGTGTTCAGGAGATGAAGCAAAGTGTGTTTGCGTGCGTGTGTGCTTGTTTTCCACGGCAACAATCACAACTTGGGTGTCAATCAGAATAACTGCAACTGTTGCCTCGGCACAGACAACTGCAGGATGTCATGTTGTGTGTGTGTGTGTGTGTGTGTGTGTGTGTGTGTGTGTGTGTGTGTGTGTGTGTGTGTGTGTGTGTGTGTGTGTGTGTGTGTGTTACAGACTCGTCCTCCTCTCTAATAGATACTCTCTTTGTCTCAGGCTTTCTCCATTATTCTCTCGGTCTTTCAGCCCACCTATCTTTCTCTCCGTTTGTTGTTCTCTTTTCCCTCCCCCTTCATCTCATCTATTTCCTTTTCTCTTCCTCGCTTCCTCTCTCCCCGTCTCCCTCTATCATCATCTGTGGCTCATTTCAGTTTATTTTCTTTCTTTTTAGTTCTCTACCTTTTTCATCTTCCTCTTCTTCTGTCCTCATATTGTCTTCCTTTTACCTGTCTTATATCCTCATCATGCTTCTTTACTTCCTGACATGCTTGTTGTTGATTTTCCTCTATTTTCCTCCTTTCTTATATCTCATCAGTCCACTGCTTCCTTCCCTTGTCGATTCTAGCTGTTCCACTTCCTTTTCCTTCACTTAGCCTCTCCATCATGCCCCATTATATTTCCTTTCCTTTCCCCTCATCAGCCTGATGGCTCCGTTTGTCTCCCCCCTCCTTTTCTTGTTTCTTGTTGCTAAAAACATTCCGATATCCCTGTTTCTCTTCTTTGCTGTATTTTTCTTGTATTCTTCCATTTTTTTTTTTTTTTTTTTTTCCCATTTCCCCTTGTTTCTTTCCTCTTAATTCACCCGCACCTCTCCTTCTTCTCCTCTTTCTTTTCATCTCTTCCTCCGCTAACCCTCGGAGCAAAATGGAATGCTGTAATAAAGTTTAGAGAGGGATTATTTTCCTGGAGTTTGAGCTGTGTGTGGCAGACCGACGTAGCAACATCCCGATATGAAAACATTCTGCTCAGCTTAAAGAAATCGGAGAAAACGGAAGCTTTCCTCGTGTTTTATTGTGGATTATCTTTCTGTGGAGGCTGTTTGTCTTTGAAGAACTTGAAGAAGTAAAAACGTCTTCCTGTAAAAATACGTGTGCCTGCAGGCGGCCCGTCTGTCGGCTTTGACTTCAGAGGATTATCCTCCAACCCCCTGAACTCTGACTCCTTCTTAAACTTCTCATTTGATACGTTCTAAAGGTTCAAAGACTCGAACGAAATCCAGCTTTAAGACAGCATCACATATTTGCGATGGATTGACTCCAAGTCCTGATCTAAGTGAGCTGAAGCTGTGGCTTTGAAGCCAGAGCCAGAGAGGAGATGATTTCAGGCCAAATGGTAATATGGTGAATGGTATTAAAGGTCATTTCATGGGTAATTGGAGGAAACAGGATTTCTGCTTAACCAACTGAATTTAGACATCTTTTGGTGTCAAGGCCAAATTTGGGGTGAACTAGGGCTATGATGCGCAATATGAAACTAAGATTTATCAGCTGGTAGAGGACTTCTGAATCGTTATGGTGAGGTGGTCTTCCCCACCAAAATGTCTAGCTGAACTGAGACTCATCAGATTCTGAGTCCTTGCACGTATAAACCACCACATCAGCTTGCTGCTCCTCATTCTTATTTTAGGGGTTTCCTTGTAAGGGATCACTGCAGTGGCTCCTTACCACATAAAATCCCCTTTTTTATGTGGGCATGTGCGCTAGAGATCGCCCTTCTGGTTGGAGCGCCAGCGACTCCTGTGTGCTGTGTTTTGAAATCATTTTTCACACCTGGGGAAAAAAAACCACCTGTTCTCTGTCAAATGAATATTTTTCCAAATATTTCATTAATAAAAACTTGAAGCCACTTGCAGCAATACCACTTCTGGCCACACAAGGGCATATAACATAACATGAAAGTTTGTCTCAGCCCCTGGTGCAAGACGTTACAAAGTGCACCTCTGGTGGGAAAGCGATATTACAAGACATGCCAGACCGTCTGCGTTCATTCAGCACAGTATTCTTGGTGGCTCTCGTCACACTCGTCACACAGGGTCAGAAGCTGTATTGCTACATAGAGTGGCTTTAAGGAGAACGGCACTGAGTTACCTGATACACCACACCAAAGTTGAGAATCGCACAAGTCTCCAGGGTGTAACTGGATGTAGAGTTTACACCTGCCCATGGGGGGTGTGCCCTACTCTGGAGCAAGACTACATGCAATCTATACCCGTTCAGTGTTCACGGTGATGGGCATGCATTGTATGCGGGTCTTCGTAGTGCTTGTTTCCCTACGTTTTCATTAAATGTAGCTGAAACTAGTGCTTGGTACCATTACAGCTCTGCAGCATTGAGACATTTTTGTAAAATTGACAGTACCAGTACATTCTTTCTAGTTGGTTGAGTTTTTGTATCCAACATAATTCACACCTCTGTGTTTTAATGTGTTCAAGCTACTTTAAAAAAACTGTTTCATGTTAAATCAACATTTGGTTTGCTTTGTACATGTATCCTCTTTAATTACAGGTAGGGGGTTTGGTGCTCCCTGGTTTCAGGGAACGTTTGAAATATGCTTTAAAGAATAGACCTGTGAGTCATACCATTCATTTATCCCGCCGCTCTGAGTCTCGCCATGTGCAAAATGGCCAGTCGATGACATTAAAACCATTTTGTAAGTGCAACCTCCCACAGAGGGCTTTGTCAGCAGGCTGCAAAGAGGAGTGCAACCCAAAGTGGGATTAATGTAGAATCAAATTTTCAAAGAAGCATGAGAGGTGGCTAAATGAGACTTTGTTGGGGAGATGGCAGCTTGACAAAGAGAGGGACATTGATTTTTGGAGGATTTTTGGTTTGAACGAAGCCATTTCTTTAACTATTACACCTGTTCTCTTGTGATGGCAAAATCTGGACCCAATATAAGTCCCTCCACTCTTCCAGCATAACAGTATTTGATTAAAGCCCACTGGTGAGAAGAGGGTGACTGCTGGATATTAAGAGTGCATACAGCACAACAACAACAACAGTATGTTGCATACATACTGTTGATGAACTTTGACATCATGGTTGAGTGGAAGTGTTGGCCCACCCCAGCTGGAAAACTCTATAAGAATATATTAATTCTTATATATAACTTTTATCCTAGAGGAGGTGGTCTCATTATTGTCCACCCATCACACAACGCTGGTAATATCTGACTGTGGAAGACTAAGCTGGACAGACCAATGACAAAGCTGAAAGAGAACGTTGCGTCTGTTTTTGTATCTGTGGTGTTCAGCGAGACGGGCACAGTTGGGGATGTGGATACACACCAGAGTGGATAGAGCTGCAGAAAACAGATGGCCTCAAATGTCTCATTTTGTTGTCAGTTTTATGCACCTCTAGGTACCAGCATGTATGAGCAAAGGCTTTGTTTTAGTATTTCCTTTGTGGGTCCTCAGAATGTGATCAGGACGACTTATGAGGTGATCTTGGAACACAACACCTTTGGGAACAGACACTGTTCTGGAGCTGGAAACTGTATTGATGTTTGGGTTACTTAAAACTGTGCTTTTATTACCAACACAACATTAACTAAAGTAAATGGGACTGAATGGTCTGATTTCATCTGGAAAATGAAACTAATGTGAAATATGGCTGGATTGAACAGATCCTAAAGACGAACGGCGATCAGCACTGGTGGCAGCATTTCGTTCAACAAGGTTACAAGCAGCTGTGGCTGAAAAAAGAGGCAACTTTTTTTTTTTTTTTAAATGCTCCGTCTACCTCAAAAAACCCATTTCCCCCTGTGGAGATGATGATGGCTGCTTGGATCTACCCAGGTATCAGACATATTGACACAGACCTGAGAAATGAAAGGGGAAAAAGCGGTTAGAGACAGTTGGGAAAATAGGGAAGTTGAAAGAATACTGAATGCTAGGTAAGAGAAAGCTGGGAGGAAAAAAGAGGAAAAAACAAGTTTGGAATAAAAGGGAAAAGAAGAGAGAAAATGTGAAATAGAAGTGTTAAAGGAAATTCAGGAAAGGAGAGCAGAAAACGAGAAGGAAACTGACTTGATGCAGCTGAATTGAAAACAATCTGGACCTCTTTGTGTCCACTAGGTAGTATCTGTCATGTCCTCTAATTTAAAGCAAGTTTAACTTTTATAAAAGAAATGACATGGCACTTTTACAGGGGGAAAGTTATAGACAGTCAAACTGTAGGATCTATACAGGATTTGGTGTACTCTGAGGTCTTATCTTCAGTTTTACGCAGCCTGTAGAGACCCGTTGCTTGGGGCGACAGAGGTTTTTCAACTTTAGTTGAAAACGTGTGTGGAATGGACACCATAAGATTTAATTTCACCAGTAAAGGTAAAGAAGAAACCTTGGAGGCTTATTTATTCAACTTTAAAAACTGTACTGAGCTGTAACAGGATTTATAAAGCAGTACTTGCATACATCGTCCTAAAGTAAATGTTTCAGTTTCAGTGGATGGCGGCGTCCACGCCACAGTTGTGGCAAACAGTATTGTTGGATTACTTTCAGCTCCCAGGCCGTGGCTCCAATCATCCTAAATGGTATATAAAAATGGAATTGTCATCTATATTGATGTTGATTTTTCTAACATATTTCATGCGAGCTGGTGAAGGTAGGAAATCACTCTTACTTGGATTTGATTTCAAGTTTTAAAAAAAAAAAAAAAAAGTTTGTTTTTTTTGTTTTTTTTTATTCATTTTTTTGTTTTTTCTACCCAGTCTCCAAACACATTGTCGTATGTCCTGTTTACTCTGGACTAAAATAACTCCTGGATCTGAAATGACACCCCGACATCTGTATTTAATGGCATTCCCACACGATAAGTGAAGTCTGTTTTCCTGTGGTTGACAGACATTGATCCAGAACATCCACAATTACCATTATTTAACATTAAATTTCAATATTGAGTTAAAAGCATATGATCAGACACTCAAGAGTCATATTTCATTGAAACGGTAAACAATGGGAAATGAAACCGGAGTTTTCGCTGAAGCCCTAAAGGTTTTGCTCTGTCAGAGGCTTTGAGCTTGAAGATAAAAAGTTTCTTACTGCATGTCACAGCCACACAAGTCAATTTATCACCAATCTCAGGGCCGGCGCAAGCCTTTATGGGGCCCTAAGCACCACCGGTGTTTGACTATTACTGGTGCTTGATCACTTCATTAGTAGCACACCCATTTATTTGCATAATTTGTGGTTGGAGTTGAAAACTGAGAGGACATAAGATGATGTAACTCAAGTTGGTTACAACGCTGAAAGTCACATCGGGACCAAAAGTGTCTCTAACCTGAGGTGTTTGTGAAAGTTCTGCTTTGACAATGAACAGTAAATGGCAATCATTCTTTATGAGACTCATGTCATCAAGTTTGTAATCTTTTTTTTGAAGATTTTAATCAATTACTCTCTTGCCTTTCTTTGCCAGGTACTTGGCGGTGACTCAGTTCAGTCCCATCCACGCCCGGAAGGCCTTCCCCTGCTTTGACGAGCCCGTCTACAAGGCCACATTCTCCCTGACCCTTCACCACGACCCGCAGTACACCTCTCTGTCCAACATGCCCGTGGAGAGCAGCTCGCTGTCGGACGAGGACAGCTGGGTGGCCACCCGCTTCGCCCGAACGCCCCGCATGTCCACGTACTACCTGGCCTGGGCCGTCTGCAACTTCACCTACAGAGAGACTCAGACCAACGGCGGTGTGACGGTCAGTCCCAATGCTTCTGTTTTCTTTTAGCCTCCTGGAAAAGGGGGGAAAAAAAAGCATTACCCATTTCTGATGTAGCTCACACACATGCAGAAGCTTCAGAATGGGGGAAAAAAAGCAACAAGCAATGGAGAATAAAAGCAGAAGACGTCTAAAGGTAAACGCAAATTTAGGTCAGGATGGAACTCATGGAGATGCAGCGTCTCACTTTAACTTCCATGACCCCGTTGAATATCTCCTTTCTTTGAGCTAAGAAACTTTGCCTCGGTGGTTCTTGTATTTGTTTGATTTAAAACGCTTGAGCCTAAATTTGACTTCATGGTGTCATTATGTTGTAGATTCAATGTTGTCTGCTTCATCCTCTCGTCTGTCACTCTTCTGGGACTCCTGTCTGTCAGAGCTGAGAGGGGAAGACTCCTTGGGGAAAGAAAAAAAAAAAAAAAACACATGTAGATGCAGCACGAAATGCACAAACCTGATGGGGGTTTATTTTTCACCTTAATTTTTAACTATATTTCCCAGGAATTGGCCTTTATTTCTGACTAAGGGTTTTATCTTGACCTTATTAAGACAGTTTGCCAAAAAATGAGCCAAAAACTCATTGACGCCCAGCAGAATTAGTTTTGGCACAGAACATTTAAGAGGCCAGAATTCGACCCCGTGTCTGTATTGCAACATGCTCCAGTGAGCAAATATTTTGCAAATGCACTTCTCAGTCTTCTCTTATTACCAGTGGCAGGCGTATGAGCATCAAACCATTAATCCAATTTTCTTTCTCAGCAATCTATTGGCCTTTATAATTCATGTGTGCAGAAAGAAATGCTGTGTGAGTGTTTAGATCAGTGGGTGCTTCATAAACCTTAAACAAGATTGAACAGGGCTGTAAGTGCAGAGCATTTACCACAGCATACATAATGCATAATGCCTTAACTAGGGTTGCAAAATGCTCTGTATTTACAAAGTTGGGAAGTTCTTCTGGGAATAAATGGAAAAGCGTGGTAATTACTGGAATAGGGTAGAACTGTGAAAAACTGTAGGTTTGCCTTTTAAAAGGGAACCTCTTTTTATTTTATTTATATGTAAGATTTTTTATTTTTTTTTTTTTTTAACTTCCAATCTGTGCTATCCTCAGTTACATACTTGCATGCATAGTTGGCATTACCCCCAGGAAGTAGTTGAATCTATACAAAACAGGATAAAACCATTTTCGTTTTGATGACAGTTTGTGGCAAACTCCATCCTGTTCATCACAGCACAATCGCCTTTGTGGGACTCCTACATACCACCAAACCTGTAGCTTCCACGCTGCTCTCACAGTTCCATGTTTAAAAGCTGATGTCTTTTGTTCGGATAAAATGGCTGTTTTACATGCTGACTAATGCCTGAGTAATCAGACTTCATTTGGACCGCTCATTTTCTACTCAGCCTCACATGCATGAGTCTACTAGTACGTATCGTAGTAGCTTTTGCTGCCATGTTGCTGTTCTTTTTGAGTTCACTGATTTCATCCTTTCACCATCCAACCAATCCAATTAGTGTGTTTGTGTTAAAGATGTTGGCTTTTGGCCTTTTATGGGAAGCTTATTACATAGTCCTACTTAAGTTGTTGCATTAAGCATCTTTATCTTGAGGCAGTCATCTTGATAAAATGACATTACACCTTTTGTCACAGGAAAATAAAGCTTAATATCTCCCGATACTGCCATGATTACATTTTTGTACAAAGACTTAGTACTTGAAGTACCACACATGAGCAACACTTATCTGTAGATAATCTGTATTTGAAAACCTCTAAGGTCTTATTTTAGAGATAAAAGTTTAATGTCTGCAGATGAAATAATAAAGTCAGTAGAATTTGTGTCGTTTCTCAGGGTGACACGGTAATTAAGATCTGAACTGAAGATACCAGCTTGCTGTCATCAGATAAGGGATAATTAACTTGCTTCGTTACAGGTCGTCATGGTTTTTCTGTCTCTGTGGTTTGTGGTAGTGCATTTGGAAGCGTTGGGAGTGTAAATCTGAGTCGGATGTGGGCTATCAAAAGCTTTCTAATGTGGGTGCATGTGGCTCTTTCTTTTAAAACCTGAGTTTAAAGTAAGAACTGCACCTCAGGTGCAATCATCCTTCGTCAGCCGAGGTTATAAACACAAAACAAATCCTTGTCTGTGAAATAAAGCAGGTTAGTCCTCCTTTAGATGAAATTATTTTATTTATTTATTTTTTTTTTTAATCTTACTTTGAGCATTAATAGGTTCCAATGATGAAGCATTATACAAATTTAAGGGACCTCCTCCATAGATCATTTCCCACTGGGCCTGTACAAGTGGTTTCCTTCAGCCGAGTGCGCCTCGTGTCATGGCGGGGGGGCGGTGATCCCAGATGTCATTTTGAAGCTTGAGCCCAAGCTAAATTAGCTTCGCCACATTGTGAGGTTCAGAACAAATGAAATACTTTTGTGGCATAGCGCTCGTCCTCTGTTAGATCAACTACACGTGTGAACTAATAAAACTGCAGAACACAAGTGTGCAGCCAAGTAGGAGGATGGAAGCCATCAAATGAGATTTAAAGAAACATTTTAATAGTAACGTTACACATTTCCACCTCCTCCCCAGCTTCCACCTGTAGGGTCTGATTCTCTGGAAGGGGCTTAAGTTATGTTATGTTGTTATGTTATGTTAAGTAATATTTCTACATACACCTAAAACCTGGGGATTGATTAGATCAGTGCCTAGATGCCAAAACTCAAGTATGCTTTATAATAAAGTCTTCATTGTGAGAGTTAACTGACTGAAATAAGCAGTGATCATGTTCTCTGTAGTAAATGCCTGCTGAATACAACAATGTGTAACATGTCTTTGATTTCATAATTCATTCATATCTAAAAACACAGAAAAGTCGGACTAATTTCCGAGATCAGTCTGAGGGTTTTAAAGCGCGTATCTGGGTGATTCTTCTGAGCAGGATGATGAAGAAGCTAAGCAGCTTCCTGAGAGGACTTAAGTTTAGTTATTTCTTCTTTGAATAATAAAGCTCAAGAATCTGGCATTTTATAAAAACCTGCACCAGAACAGTGTAAGCACCCAGAACTAAAGAATTACAGGCCAATGTTGGACGTCAGTCGACCGAAGTCCATCCACTAGCTTTGTTTTCTTGCTTTTTGTCCTGGGGCTCACGTTGTTTATCATCTGACTCCTGATTTGAAAGTGAAACCTGTCTGCTGCTGTTTTCACCTGCCATCTCATCATCCGCCAACGGCCATAACACTTGCAGCAGAAATATTCACATGCACGCATCCAAACTTCTTATACAAGGACAAATACATGCACGACCTTGTTCCTCCTCTTCCTCTACTTCCACTCCTCCAATCATCTCTCTATCATTGTAATTACAGCTCATCCATCTCGTCTGCCAGAATGTCAAGGACGACACTCCAACACACATTCTGCCTCTGTCTCCTTGTTGCTGAATGATAATTTTGGTGAAATGCTGTTTTAATGACGAATCATATCTTGGCCATTTATAACGATCACCAGCCCCAGATGGTGTGTGTGTGTGTGTGTGTGTGTGTGTGTGTGTGTAAGACTGTTTGTACTGTAGTGATATTGGGATGAAATCATTCAGCCTTGCAAGTCCCAGGCTTCATAATGAACAGATTAATCTTTATTTTTATCCTTTCCAATTTTGCACACCAAAAACTAAAATCCATTATTTTATATCCATCACAGGGAAATAAAAGAAAACAAAGGCTAGACCAGGGAAATATGGACTACGTGGAGGGTCGGTTAGGCCTGAACCACCAGGGCCCAGGGTGGTCGTAAGTTGGACCAATCCCCTGAAGCATGACGACATGAACATTTGAGATTTTCTGTCCACTGATTGGCTCCGAGCCCATTGAAATTACAGCTGTGGAACATTAGCAGATGAGTGGAAGTCCACCAGTGGATTTTGGTCATGTAAAAGCTTTTTAACAAGGGAACAAGACTGAACTTTAATGGCTTATTTGGAATGACTGTCAGAAGGAAGATGGGAACCCTTAAATTAAGTTTGGAAAGCACCATCTCGATAAACCACAACCCTTCTTGAACAATGTAGTTTGGGCAGCAAGACCAAAGCAGAGATGTTTGGCCATGATGGAAAGGTTATAGAGCAAACGACTCATATCAACTGTCAAGCACAGTGGTGGATGGGTCATTATTTGGGCTTGTATTGCTCCTTCAGACCCTGGAAATCTTTTAATCATTGTCAACCATAAACTCCTCTGTACACATCTTCTGGAGTAAGATGAGAAGCCTTGTGTGCAATAGCTAAAGATTGGCAAAAATTAAGTCGCGTGACGTCATCAGGGCGTCCATATACATTCTGACTCGGATGTTGTGGTAGAATCTTTCAAGAGCTGTTCATGAATAAATGTCTGCAAACCTCAAACAAAGCAATGTTGTAAAAAAAAGAGTGTCAGTTGATCAGGCTCTCACGTCGTCATTTTTCCAAAGAAAAGCTACTGGATCATGAGATGCATTTACTTTTTCACACAATGCTTTTATATTTGTATGTTTTAATACAGGATGTACTTCTTGAAATTACTGTATCTTTTAAAGGTGGATTTTACATTTTTGTTCAGACAGAATTGTAGTCATGCATTTAAAAGGACTGGACGTTAATGTCAACATTTTGATTTTTAGCAACATTGTAAGGATGCTTTTTCTCATAAATTACTGTATTTAAATTGTTTGAATTTGGAGTTAACTTTTCTGGGAGGTGGTGAAAAATCAGTATTTACAGACTCATATTTATAAGGTTTTTAATAACTCTCCAGATTGCACTTTCTATTGGGTAGGAGTAAAAAGAGTAAAAATTGGACCCTTTTTTTTTTTTTTTTTTTTTCTCCCAGACTTCTCTCTGGGCTGATGCTGGTGAAAGTAGATGTTTTTCAGACTTTCCCCTAGTGTCTTTTTGCCTGAGGTTGTTCATTTCTGCCTTAGAGTTGTGGAGGGAGTTTTTGTCTCTAGTGGGAAATTTTAACAAAAAAGATGGCCTAATGATGTTATCAGGAGCTGAAGACAAAAATGGAAAGAGGGGAAACTAACACTCCACTTGTTTGTTTTGTTGTTTTTTTTTTTAAAGTGTGGAAGTCTTTGACGAAGTGACCACTGGGCATCTGTCCTGAGCAGAGGGATGGTGGACATTACCAAGTACAGAGGCTCTTGGACATTTTCCAGTCATAGAAGTCACATTGGCTTGTTTTCCGGGGGGGGAGAAAAATCTTTTCCTTTTTAAATGTACTAAAGGAAAGAAAGCATTCTGCATACCATAATTTGATATTGCAGTCACATCAGGAGTTAAATCTAACCAAAACTGTAAAAGGACAGATACAGTACAAGGTTAAGAGACAGTTCTGACTGAATTGCATTTAAAAAAAAAAAAAAAAGGGTGAAAGAACAGGATGCAGTTCGGTTTACAGAAAACAACTGTGCAGGACATGAAACGGATCCAGGAAGCAGCACATGTTCATATTTACAAATAGCTGCTGGATTTGCTCTCCATTTCTCCATTTTCTCCGTCGTTCAGCATCGTTCTCATATTAAAATTCTCACTTTGAGCCCAGAGGCACTGGAGACGCTGCTGTCTGTTTGCGGAGCAGCTTCCTCTGACAGAAACATTAATCCTCCCATCCCTCCATCCTCCTCCTCCAAACCTCTGAAAAGAACAGCTTTATATGATGGAAGACAAATAAAACGTTCCTCCATCCTCTTCATAAATGATGAAACGGCTTCATCTGACAGAATCATTCATCCATACATCGTCCTCAAAACTACAGAAAAGAGAAAAAATACAGCGTCAGCTGGACTTTCAGCATATTTATAGTCTGTAACAACTTTTGAATTCTAAAGTAGATTGGTAGTAACGTACATAACTTGATGTATTAAGTACATTTTTGATCAGTAATTTGTTTCTGATGTTCCCTGAGGCAATGTCTTCTGGTTTCATTCTGTTAAATGTGTTCCAACATTTCCTTGCCTAGACCGTCTCCACTCCAATCAGAAATGGCAAATAACAGCGGAAGCAGCTGAGAGGAAGTTCAGTCACTTAAAAACTCATCGGAGACATTTGTCTACATGTTACGGCGTTGCTATGTCTTGGTTGGTTGTTGGTTTTTGCTGTGAACATACTAGGCAATACAGCGGTCTTTGTTTGAAGGCTGAGGGTGGTTGCTTGGTTACCGATTTGATGCTGATTGCTTGGCAGTTACTAGGTTGTTCAAGATTATTCAGGAAGTTGCATGTTTTGTGTGGAATATTTGAAACTATGAATTTACAAACTCGCACACAAACCTTTTTTCATGTCGCTGTACACAACTTGCATAAGTGAGGCATGACTGCTGCACCTCTGGGTCCTGGTTATGTCCAACTGCAAAGCATAACTTTACAAGGAAATACTTTTAAAATTTCACCCAAAATCACGATCATATGGGCATTCAGATTTTAATGAATGATGCAGCTACGTTTCAAACTGTTCAGAAAATACGCACTTACATGGCGTTCTATGTTAGGAAGAAAATTCACCGTGCAGATGCAGGGTTAAGCTGATGGTACTGAGCAGAGGAAGCTCAGCTCCACTCAGAGAGGAGGAAACTGGCTCTAATAGGAAAAAATGGTTGAAATCCAACACTGAAAGTACATTGAGTATAATAGTATTGCCCAATTTGCATACTTCCTTAAACAATATAATATTAGATCTCATTATGCCGGCTGACCTCTCAGGCCTACTCCCTACTGTCCCATAGTTCTAATTAAGCCCTTTAACTGCTCCTCCGGGGCCAAAACAATAGCTAATAGGGCTTTGAATGGCACATCCTCCATTGTAAATGGTTTATATGTGTATGACTTCTTGAAGGTTGTCTAAAGTAATTCTAGGATATTCCCACACCAGCATAGATGAAGACAAGTTAGTTGACAATCCTACAACCAATTAGTTGACAATTTAGCACATTTTTAACACAGTTGTAAGTACTCACATTGGCTGAATAAGGAGCTTTAGTGAGGCAAATGGGGGGGAAAAAGGGAAAAGAAGAGTAGAGCTCCACGCTGAATCGCTTCATAACTTTATCAAGCTGAGGTCTTTCATACTTACTTCCATACAGCCCTGGTCTAACCAGGTGTAACACACCACCAGCTGACACCCTCAGCTCTTTATGGTGCAGTAACACTAAAACAAAGTTACTGTGATCATAACATGACCGTATAGAGCTGAAAAGCTGCAACATAAACGGCAGTAAACAGCTGTGCTGAGGCTGCTTACAGACACACCACTTCAGACTTTTATCACAGCACTCTGAAAAGTAAGTAACGAGGCAGAAAATGAGAGGCCAGAGCTTGGTGGCAAGTAGACGCTCAAAAGCAGATTTAGGCAGACATTTAAAGATTTTATGGTAACAATAAAAATTCACTATGGAGCAAAATGCGTGCTGTAAATGTAATGTAAAGTCTCCGAATAAAGGAGTCATTTCCATCTTCTGAGCTTTACAAACGCAGCAGTGAGTCTGGTTCACTTCCAGGCGTCATTGTCGGCTAAGAGAATTCCTTTTCTCGGTTTTCCCCTCTTCCATAAGCAGCTGTTTGTCTTCCTGTTGTATTGTTAGCATAATGCTTCACTGTAAGAGTTCCCTGCTCCTGTAATGAGACGCCTCTGCTTCAGGGGGAATTTAAGTGTGACAAAATCCCAACAAACGGTGTGGGATGACCCACTGAGCTGGCCCCAGGTCAATGAAACCGCCGTATCTCAACCATTTAGCTTCTTTTACTGACTGGCAGCGTCATGAAGCAAATACTTGCTGTTTATCTAGCAGCTAATCACCGCTGGAGCCTGAACATGAACAGGTTTCTGCCAGCAGCACATCTGGCTTCGAATAAGACAGAAACAAAATGATTCGTCACCCTTAGCGCTTTCTGAAAAGATGCTTTCTGCATTCTGGCAGACAAATGTTCACTACAAAAATGATCAATATCCTATCAGAATGAGTCCACAGTCGCATGTCACCATACATATTGTGGTTATCAAAAGTCCCTCCAGAGATCTGTCATGTATTAATTACCAAATAACATTAATTTCATTATTTGATAAAAAAATATGTATAGATTTTCAAACTGTAATATTCCAGAGGTTAGTGGGAAATCCTTTTCTCTTCTTACTTGCCACTTGTTGTCAGTAGCCTGAAAACCCTGCTGGTAAAACCAAAGATTCAGCTATTTAAGGAAAAAAAAAAAAAAACTTGGTTGAATTGAAGGTCTAACAGACGCTATGGATTAAATCAAAATGAAGTTGAAAAGGTGTTCTGAGTTTGTTTGTGAAGCAGTGACCAGCTATACAGAATTGGGTCTCATGATCAAATTGAGAGCTCTTGTCTGCTCTGAGGTCCCTGGGGTGTGTCATTTGACGATGCTCAGACCAGTTGAAATAAACCGCACTAACGGGGCAAAAGGAGCAAAAGGAGCAAACGGAGCAAACGGAGCAAACGGAGCAGGGTTTGTTTTAATCGACCCAAACCACACATGGCAGATAGTAAAGGTTTCAGTAACCTAGCTTTGGACTGCGGCAACATGATTAAATTGTGCTACTAACATTAACATGGTGAGCTTCTCCGGTCAACATGCAGCCAGGATGAAGAGAGAGAGAGAGAGACGATCTTCTGACGACTGATTATGCCTGCTGCCCATTATTTCAACAAATATCCATTGGACAGACGTCGTGTTTACTCGTTAACAAAAGGCCCTTTGCTCTGATGTCCCAGCAGTAGACTAGTTTCTTTTACCTCCTGGTGTCTCATTTCATTTATTTATTTAACACAAAGAATGACTGGCATCTGTTCAGTTCCCTGCATGTAAGTCCTTTAACCATACAGAGGCTGTGGAAACAAACTGATGGGTGCAGTTCAGAAAGAAAAGAGAGGCTTCAACGTAGTTGACTGACAGTGGCACGCTTTAACCCACCGAGAGAGGGAGAGAGAGGGAGAGAGAGAGGTCAATGATGAAGCTTGACGGAGGAGAGCCGTCTAGTCAACATGTGAAACGGGATATTCAGCTGGAAAGGTCTGCTGCACCTCTGCAGCAACGGGGATCGACTGAAGGAGCTGGTAGTCACAGCAAACTTTGATGCCCAGTTCCTGTCGTCTTTCCGAGCAACATGGTTGCGCACAGTGCAGCGAAAAAGAGGCTTCAAATCCGGTCTTCAGAAACTAGTGGGTCATGTGACTTTGTTTTATACAGTCGGTGGATGAAGGCAGCTAGTTGGCTAGATTTTTGTTTGATGTACTGGAAGTGGGCTTTGCTGTCTTGTGCTAAATATATTGTAGAAAATCACTGGAAACTTCATATCAGAGGAACAGTGGGACTGTAAAGTTCACTACAGCGTGGTTGTCTGAAAGCTGTGGCGTAACAGGCATTTCTTTCCATGCAAACCTCTGAATTCACTTTTCTGACTTTAAAATCACATGATGAAGTCGCGATTACAGTCAGTAACATGTTCCTTTATCATCACTATAGCTCTATATTTATCTATTATTTTGACTCAGAGGATCAATTGTAGATCAATATGTTCCTGAAAAATGTCCCTAGTGAAATGTTGCTACTATTTTTTTGTAAATACATCTTTCATCTGGGTTAAAAAAAACGGAAGTTTTCTTTTTAATTATATTTTTCATTAGCTCTCTCAACGGATTTAATCTTCAGTGAAGAGTCATCCATGCATGCATTATCTTCACTGTAATCTTCTCAGTGAAGATAATATTTTACATACCATTTATGTTGGTTAAAAACTTAAAGAAATTATTATTGCTTTATAATCTAATCATGCAGTTAATGTTGATGCAAGCATTTTTGTTTAAAGCTCCTCATCTTTTATAAATGTTTCTTCTAAAAGGGATTTTCTAAACATCTTATCACAGATTTTTTTTTCTTTTCTTTTTGTTCTAACCAAGATTAAGCAAGTCTGTAGATTTTGGAGATTTGTCTCCGATTATTTTTAGTGATGACATAAAATGCCACATTAACATCCAATAATGATTAAGGTCACAGTAATGCCTTACAAAGATACAAACTGTAGGTCAGATTAGTATCTTTAAATTAAAAGACCACATTTGAGATGCCCATTTCTTTAACCAAAGTTTAGAGTGTTCAGCACGGTGGCTGAGTGGTTTCCACTGCTGCCTCAGAGCAAGAAGGTTCCTGGTTTGATTTTCTGGCACGGCGGTAGTCTGCATGGAGTTTGCACATTCTCTCTGTGCTTGCATTGGTTCCCTCCGGGTACTCCAGCTTCCTCCCACAGTCCAAAAACATGCATACTAAGTTGATTAATCATGAATGTTTGGTTGGTTGGTTGATTCTAAATTACCCGTATGTGTGAGTGTGCATGTTTGTCTTTGTATGTGGCCTGTGATGGCACCTGTAATGAGTCGGGATCGGCTCCGGCAGGCCCCTGTGACCCTGCAAAGGATAAAGTGGGGATGGATAGATGGATACAAATGTTTTATTTTTTTATACTCCACAAAGGCCCAGATCGATCCAGAGTACAACTATTTCACCCTGTAGGTGGCTGCTCATAAACTCGATGAAGTTCTTGTTCAGGTTTTTTCTTGTAAAGACATGAAGCAGGCCAAATGGCCAGGCCAGTCATTCCCGTTCACTTTTCAAAGATGGTCTCAGGAAATGGTCTGATACTCCACCCATTCATTGGCGTTTCCACCGGTGCAGAATGAGCCACACCAATCACAAGACAGTTTGGCCAGATTAAAGACTTTTGCAGGATCATCCATGAATCTTTATTCAGCCAACAGTCGCTCACCAGCGTTTCGACTCCACTGCACGCCGTTTGGACGTCTTATGTTGTTGTTCTGTAACTAATGAATGTGGTTGTTGCTCTGGTTACCTGACACGCTTCAGTTCTGACTGCTAGGTTGTTTGCCTGTCCAGTGGTGTCCAGAGGCCATCGATGCCGCTCCCTAGAAATAAAAAATCAAAACCAATAATTCTTTGTATCAAAAGAGGACAAAATCACGCCAGGCTATGATAGTTGGCTTCATGTTCCCCCATAAATGATTTTAAAGCTGATATCCAGTATTTCTTTTTTTCAAAAAAATATACACCTGTTTAAGAGCCAATATGATGAACATTATAAAGGTTATAAAGGTTATAAACATAGGGGTTGGTTGTCTTGTCATCTGATATTGATATAGACGACTTATTATGGGATCTGTTTTCTCAAGAGATCTCACAGATCACGTCAGTAAACGAGTTTTTAAAAACAATTGCACCACCCAGTTTTTTCCATCTATTATTGGTTGCTGGTCTCAGTCCTTTTTCTGATTTGCTGCCTTTGTTAAAGTAGATGATAAGGACTTAGTGGCAACAGTAAACTTAGAATTTTCTTTTGGCAGCACATTGGATGGGTGGAGGTGTTCTCCACCCATCCAACGTGCTGTAAAACTGAGTAAGAAGCCAGCTGGAGTACTGGAATTAGACGTCTTGCTCGACAAGCTTCAACATGTTTGTTTAAGGCTTTGGGGAGAATTCAGATTGAGGAAGATTAATCCAGGAGAACGTCACATGACCATAAGATTTCTGGGTTAGCCTCTAGAATGGTGCTCAGTTAAACTTTGTTCCTTTTTTTAGAGATCCTCTGCGGCATGAAGAAAGATTTGAAGTCCGTTGTTGCTTGTTGGTACTTCAGTATTTCACTGTTTCAGCACAGAACTTGAACAAAATGACAGCAATAAACCACACACCTGCAGGTACATTTTAAATGAGGGATTTTATTTTTGTAACTCAATTTTCAAGTATCACAAAAACGTATTACTGCAGGGATTCTGGGGAAAAACAGATGAAAATTTAGGACTTTCCTGATTTAATGGGACATCTGTGTGACAGACAAATCTCCTTTGGCAAAGTAGACACATGTAATTCAAAACATTGTGAAAGATGAAAGTAACAAATAGCTTAAAGCTTGATATCTTTTGTTGCTCTTGTATTGGCAACCTGCCTCAATTTGGAAGTCCTGAAGAAAGCCTTTGGTATTTTCCACCTTGGGATCAAACTCCTGGGAGGGAAAAATGAAGGGATAAAGTCATTTCATCTAATCGTTGATCTCTCCATCTTGAACAAAGTAAGAAGGGAAAACTGATGGTAACACACATCTACATTTGAAGGACATGGAGATGCCTCCTGCTCTACTTCTCGGTGCCCCGTGGCATCAATAACTTAAATCTGATCTGTATATGCTGACTGGACTCTAAATACCATGTAGTATTTGTTCAGCAGGCTTCGAATCTGAAACTCATTTGGCAAACCTTTGATTTCTGTTACGAGGATTACATTGACACTTCTGATTAAAATGCAGGTGGTTGTTGCAGATCTAACCATAAACATGTTTTGGAAGTATTTTCCAGTGTACACCCCCACGCTTTTCTGTGAAACCATCTCACCAACCTCTAACGTCTCTCTAACTATTGCAGTCGGACCCGGTGAGGTAATGCTCAGTTATTGACACAAGGCAGTAGACACTAACCGTTATTTTGGTCGTCCACAAATCTGTCGCACGTGTTTTTGAGTTGTCCACTAGTCGTAGAATATTTGTCAGCTTCTCCAAGAGCCTCGCTGTTGTAGCGTCGTCATATATATATATATATATATATATATATATATATATATATATATATATATATATAGATATATATATATATATATATATATATATATATATATATATATATATATATATATATATATATATATATATATATATATATATATATATATATATATATATATATATATGAACTACATGCACTCATCAATACAGACATTGCAATCTGTTCTGCTGCTTGCATTTCTTGTTCTGCATCACAATTACAAATTAACGTTTACCACTGACTGGATTAGAATTATTTGTGATGTGCTGATCCAAACATTAGTTATTAATGTGGATTTTTATTTATTTTTTTTTTTTTCATAACAGTCATAGTCAATTTTTGACGAAGTCTGGCTTTTACACGTTTCTGATGATAAAAATGATGTCTTCCACTGACAGTAATGCAGTAGCGAAATGGTTAAAAATTAAGATATTATAGAAATTATACCGCCCACCTGTTGCCTTCTGTTTGTTATTAATTAAAGATCTTAATAACTCTAGTGGTCAATTGGAACTTTCTGTCACTTTAGTTCCCTGGTATACAAGAAGTACGAACTATGACGGTGGGGGAGTCGTGGAGAACGTGAATGATTAGGTTTGACCTGTACAGGTGTAGGGCATTTTCTGTACACCGTTTGATGAATGAGGACGGTTCCCCTTAAAATCAAATGACCTCGACTGTAACTTGGCAATGAGCGCTGACGGGTCAAAGGAAAACCTGGACATCTGGAGTCAATTAATAACCATGGAAATGCTGGAATAACACAAACATGAGGAAACACCATGTCCTGGATGGGGTCAAAGTCAGGGTGAGACTCTGCACTCGTTAAGTACATCAGTTGCTTAGGAGAAAGGGCAGAACTTTGTCCCTTTTCAGACTGATACAGAAGCTGTTTTGTCTCTTCTGGCTTTCCTTTAAAGTCAACAACCATCTTTTCTTTGGTCTTGTTGACATTGATAGAGGGACTGTTATCCTTGCTTTAGCTCTCCAGTTGTCTCACCTTATCATGGTGCTGTTGTCAGCAAAAGTGATGATATGATTGGGTGTATATGTGATGCTAGAGTCATGGGTCAGCAGCGTTTGTTACAGACGGAGAAGCCACTGTCTGAGGCCTGTTGATCTCAAAGTCAAGGATCCACATGCGCCTGGAGGAGAGAGAGAGAGACAGAGTGTGTGTGTGTGTGTGTGTGTTCGTGTTCGTGTTTTCTCTCTGCACTCGTATGAGTTGCTAAACCATCCATCAAATTACTGTGGCAACCGAGCATCCATCACCCCATCCATCATCCAAGGGCAACAGACGGGGCCTCAGAACGCAGCAAGAGATGTCACAGATGAGTGGAGAGATAACAAGAGGAGAGGAATGGAAGAAAGCAAAAAGGGAGAACAAAGTGTTGAAAACAAGCAAGAAAAGAGAGGGAGGAGAGCAGTAAAAAGGAGTTGCTACATCTATTTTTCTACCCCGATCACATAACGTTTGAGTGAAGTTGAGTTATGTTGGGAATAGAAAATGTCAGTCTTCTTGAGTTGACTGGCTGGCTAATTTCCTGGTTTCCTGGTGAAAATTGAATGATGCTTCAGAGTTGTCCAAGCTTTTTAAAATCAAATATCCAATATCCCGGCAGCAAACTGAATCTTTACTTACTATGTGATGCTGGTGCACGGAATTATTAACAGAGGATTATGAATCCCCGTCAAAGCTTGTGTGGATGGGGCAGAAACTCTATTTAAAGGGTAAAAGTCAAAACTTCCTTCAGATTACCTTCTTTCCCCAGACTTGTTCATTTACTTTTGATTGGAGTACATTTATTTTCAATCCGGACAACCTGCAGTTGAAATTTCTGCAAATGTATCTCAGTTTAGCTCTGGCTACCATCAACAAAATCCATCATGATCACCTGTATAGCTTGTTATTTAGGGCGTCTCATTTACAGTGGGCTGTGTGGGACAGCTTCTTGGCTGGAGGCGCCGTCTCCCTGGTGTCTCCACTGGCTGCCTGGCAGCTGGTCTTTAAAAAAAAAAAAAAGTAGTCGTCTACAGGTAAGCAAATACTTGTTTAGTGCACAAAATATGTATAACACACAGATGGAGATGAGCTGCTGTTGAGTTAATGTCCTTGCCTTTCTCTATACTGCACCCTCAGGGGACTAATAAAACCTTTTTCAACCATGATTCTACTGTGGAAATCAAAAGTCGAGCTGCATCAAAATAAACTGCCACCTTTAAGCCTCTGAAAAGTCCCAAAAATGTCACTTAAGTGTTGGTGAGGATAGGATCCCTACACACAAACCAATGTAATTTTACCTTTGTAAGTGAAAAGGACTGTTTGTGCAGGCAGTGCCTTACCTGACATCACCTTCTGTACAAAGTTGAAATTAGGTTTGTATAGGTTTGTATATTTGTTTTGACGTAGATTAATATAAGTGTTAACATTAATATTCATTTTGCTGCAAAAACACATGTTGCATTATCATTCAATGTCGCACACTCATTTGATTCACATTGATTTGGTGCCTAACAAAAGTTTACTGTATAATAACTGTATAACTGTATAATAATTGACTTAAGAAATCTATGGTGTGCTCCCTAACCCTAATTCTTTTACAAAAGGGATGTATTTAAAAGATAAAACCACACGCACACACTTTTGTACTTCTCAGCTTGCATTTGTGTCTGAAGTCGCTATAAACTTGATAACTCAACCATGTCTCATTAAGTGAGCCATTCAGATTTGCAGGGTTCTGTGACATCACAGACCCAAATGAAATTAATTTATGAAGGCTGTGTCTTTATCTCCAACTAACTTCTAATCAGGCTGTATTTCCTGTACCTTTTAAAAGTATGTTGCACAAAACTGAAATGCTTTTTTCAAAAGAGATTTACCCTGCTGAAGACAGGGGTGGGGTCAAGAGACTGACTCCGCCCCTTTTAACCAGCTGCAATGTATAGCGTTGGAGGAGCATAGTTAAAAATGAGCTGTTTTTACTATAGCTGTTTTTAAGTATGTCACAGGTGTCTCATTGTGGCGGCAAGATGGGAAATATAACTTTTTTTTTTTTCTTTACGCAATATGTTAAAGCTCAGTCTTTTGTGTTGTTTTTTTTAGTAATTGTCGTTTTCTGCATTAGAGAGCAAACATCGGTTTTATTTTTATTTTAAATTTTTTTCTTCAGTAGTGTTTTATTGGCTGCTGTCATGTGTTTGAGACAAAGCTCATCCTCACTGCAAAACAACCACATAGTGAGAATCAACTGCAGCGTTCCTGCTCTGGCCTCCATTACTCTCTTTTGTTGTGTCAAGATGACGCGTCAGAAATTAAAGCAGGTGCCATCGTGATAACTTGTAAAAGAGCTTGCGTACTTTGACGTGGTATTCCTTGTAGTGGAAAACAAAATGCCTGCTACATGCACCAGGTTGACTGAGCTGAGCTGTACCACATATTTGGGATAAAAAACAAACATAACTGACTTATTGTTACATCAAAATTCAAGCGGTAAGATGAGGGAGGCCCATAAACTCTTGTAATTGCAGACCGTTTTTTTAACTACAGTCACTGGCTGAATTTCCTTCATTGTGCCTAACATGGAGCTATGAACATCCCCTGATGGATTACAGAACCTTTCATTATCCTGTCATTAGTGGTGCACTTGTAGATGTCAGCCATGTTATTAAAAGATGATCTAGTAACTCATCTGCTAGTCTTTTTTGTTTTTTTTTTCTTTCCTTGGCTAAAATGTATTGTTTTCCTCTTAATTAACATGGTGGCACAGAGAGGGCATGTTATATGAAAAAAACCTTTTGAATTATTTTCTCTGCATTTAGGGTCCAAACATTTACACCTTTTTCTTTTTTTTTTTTTTTATCTGCTCCAGCTGGTAGCTGTGATAATGTTCTGCTGTTGATTATTTGTTGTTTCTGCTTTTACACTAAAAGCTCTCTGGCCCTCCATGAGGGAATGATCTCTTACTTCGTTCGTCTGGGATTAATCTGCAGTGTTTTCATTGACAGACGTTTAAAATATCAAATTTTAATTTGCTGAAGTGGAATGGTTAATGGGAATTGCATTTACGTTTAAAAGAGAAGCGCAGTCATATAACACAGCTCTGGTGTTGTATAGATGGGAAGTAAGAGGAGGTTTGTCCCAATTTCTCAAACTTTTTCCATTTCCTTCAAAGCTGATAAATTCAGATGATGCTGCTTTGTTGAAATGTTTGATATTATTTATCATGAGCTTCAACTGTGAATTATTTGTATGAAAATCCCAGAGAAAGAAGCTACTAAAGGGTTTTAGTGGTTCAACTTTGATTTGGATTTTTTTCTTTTTTTTTTTTTTTTTCACTGAAGGTCGTTTTACAAAGGCCGTAATTAAGACAGAAGGCTGTTATTCAGGCTTATGAAAATAGAAATTCATGCATCCTTGAGTACAAATCTTGGGTTTTCTGAATCGCTTAACATGAGCACAAAGAGCTGGACCAAATCCCAGGATGCATTGCAGTTGATCCTTTTTCGGGGGGTGAACAGTCAGTCACAGAGTCAAGAAACATGACTGTAAACTTTTTACACTCACTTTCACACCTCCAGCCAATTTAAAGTTTCTGCTCCACCTGACTTGCATGTTTTTGGTCTGTGGCAGGAAGCCACACAGATACTGAACACACACAACGGGTTTCAACCCAAATCAGTCTTCCTGTGAAGCAACCGCTGAAACCACCATGTGATAACTGTCGAAGTGAAGCAGATGAATCCGCTAAAACGTCACATCGATCTCAGCCCTGTCCCAGTGACCAAAATGCAGTCTGTTCCCGTCTCTCCTCACCTGGGAGAAGACGACTGCGGGCATTTGAGGAATCCTATGAGGAGATATTCAATTCAGCAGCTCTGTGCCAGTCAGCCGAAAAGAAGCAGTGATTTCAATAAAGTCCCCACTTTGGGAGCTGATTTCCACTCTGCCGACTGCTGCATTCTGAGATGACTTCTCGTGGAGGGAAGAGAAGTGGCGAATAAGAGAAGAGACGCTTTGAATATTTATTGAGAACTCTGTCCAGCTGGGAGAAAAGGAAGAGATGACAGGAGGAGCTGGACGGTGATTATTTACAGCATGTGGGTCTGTCGTTCTACATGATTGCCATTAAAGTTAATTCTGTTGCCATTTGCAGGAGAGTGTGTGTCAGTATCGGTGTTGTTTTGGATTCCAGTGTTGTCTCACTTTAGCAACCTTATCCCACAGCAGTAAGCAAGGTTTCAAAATAAAGGCTTCAAGGCTTCAAAATAAAGTTAAAATGTTACTGTGATTTCACTGATCCAAATCATAGACTGTATAAGAAGAACTGGAGATAATTATAATAAGTTGTAATCAATAATAATATTAATAAGCTGAACTTTGCAAATGCAGCTAATGCAAAGTTGAAAAGGTAGCTAGTGGGTTCATAATCATTACGAAGGAAATGACATCACTGCATTCCAGGTAAATAGGACGGTGGGAGTGGAAGACTCGGGCGCGGACGTGTCAGTTCTGGAGTAAGACTGGGCAACAGATCCAGTTACCTTTGAACGTTGGATGAGTAATTCTTTATCTGTAACCAATGATTTTTATAATCAAACCAATGAGTCATAAAATTATTGGTTTATTTCATTGTTTTAAAAGTGTCACTATTTGAAGGGATATTTGATTCTCTCTAGGTTACATTGACTATCAGCGAATCAGCTCTGAGATAACAGTTTTTATTCTATTGCTTTACAGAGTTAACAATGCATCCAGTTTACATCAGGAACTAAGACTCGTCAGAATAGTATTCTGAAAATCAGCAGCTGGATCTTAGTTGAACTGTCTTTATTGTTGACAAGTAAACAAGTAAAGTGGTAAACGTTACAGGAAGGGGGTTAGGGTTGAGGAGGAGGTCTGGGAGTGTCGGGGTTGGATCCGGGCTCCAAGCCATCCACAGTAAGGACACAGACTTTGTTCTGCTAGGGTGGAGCCCACAAATGACACTTGTCTTTGAACAAATGTGTCAGGCGCAGCTGCCAAAAGCTAAACGTCCCAGTGACAGAATTCATGTTTGCTGCAGCTGTGATGTTGCTTATAAATTTAAATCTTGCCACCTGGAAACTGTTCATCACAACACATCTGTTGATGACAAATATGACTCATCTGCATAACCAGTTTTGTAAGCTTGATTTAAAAAAAAACAAAAAAACAACAAAAAACAATTTAGTATCAATAAGTACACGAGGCCAATCAATACAACTTATCGAAGCAGATGAACCCAAGACAAAACACCATAACAAATGACTCCAGTCCTGCAGTTCCTTTTGAGGTGAACATGAATGCATGAGCAACATTTAAATCTATGCAACAGTTACTGAGCTGTTTCCCTAGAAACCAAGGCAATCAGCTTCAAGAAATAAAACGACTGAACTAAATGTCAGAGTTAATCCAGTAGCTTATGAGGTGAAACTTGGATGTCAACAGAAAGTTGAGTAAAATTACTCGAGTCAGATTTTCTTCTAGGTTGAGAACATCTTAACATTTCAGTGTTTTTAATAAAGCAGGAGGCCATGTGAAAGTGGTGGCGCTACAGGGACGGTAATGTGTGTGAGTGTGAGATGACATCACACACACTGCACTGTCACGTCATGCTGTTTGTGCGAAGATGGAGAGTCTGCATCTTCTTCAGCTGCCATCAAGCATCTGTAAAACTGTCCAAACTGTATTAATGCCCGCATTTCCTCCTAAATTCACCTTAACTCGTAGATCTCCAACCCTGTTGTTGGCATGAATTGCCATGTTTTTTTGTTTATCATGACTCATTTTGAGGACATGAAGGCAAATCTGGAACAGTGATTATGAAATGCCTTGTTTGCGCTTGCTCAACTAGAAGTTAATTCATTCTTTAGGGAATCCTGTCCTCGCTGATGGATTTGGAATAGTTTACTAGCAGTCTAGCGTTTGTCCTTGGTTGTCCCGCTCTTCTGTAGCGCTCCTTACAGGTGGGGGGGACTCGGAAGGTGGTGAAGATTTGCAGGCACAGTTGCCAGGATGATGACTGCATATAGTCACTATGTTTTTGGTAATTGATCTACTGATCGGATAATGAGTTACGTAAAAATTTAAATAATTTAGGTTTTTAAATTAGCTTTAGATGGAGGCGTGTGCCAACTAACAAGAACACACTGATAAAAGATTTCTTCAGTAAAAAAAACTTTATTTATTTGACTTGTGTGATGAACAAACTTTGCTGCTCATAAAACTATGAAAGGAAAAAAATGGATAATTCAGAATCTACCAAAAGAAAGAGGACATTATGTTACTTGGTGTGAGAGAAGAGGATCAAGAGGATAGGGTGAGATAAAACAGACAAAAAATATCTGTATTTTAATACTTTGCATAGCTTATAGTGACTGATGTCGTTTAAAACACATGAACGCTGTTAATGTCCAGTTCACAGCGTTTCCACAGAGTTTTCACACTTCAAACAATGCAAAGAAAACATGCTCATAACTTTTTCAAAAAACTGGATTCTGTTTTAACTTGGGAAGACTTCAGAAAGCAATACGAGGTGGAATAACCACGACGTTCCCAGCTGTCAGCGGTCATGATCTGCGCCAGTTTTGTTTACATTGCTGTTGGTGACTTTATGGCTCAATAAATAAATTGAACTGTGCTTGTAATGGAATTTAGCAGACTTGAATGGAAGTTATACATGTTGCAAGGGATTTCAGGAAAACATTTGCAGCGGTCTATTAATTTTTTCCGACCTGTATATAATAATGGAGGCAGAGGGGGAAAGAAACGTGCTTGGGAACAGGGACAGTGTTTATGTTGCATTGTATAAAACTGTATAATATAACATTATCTGATATGGGAGTCAACACACTCTCATAAACTGTCACTCAAACAAATCTCCAGTGTTTCTATTATGTAGTGTCTGTAATGTAAAAACGTCCGTCGAATATTAAAACCGTCTCTGTCTAGATCTGCCAAAATCTAAGTCTTTGTCATTCAAGAGCTTTCAAAACTTAAAGCTTTTTTTTTTTAGCTCTGTGTAAACTTAAATATTTCAAAACTGAAATCTGACCACTGATACTTTCTGGATTATATTCAGTGAAAGTGAATGAAATAGTGGCGTTTAGAACAATCTCCTCTCGAACTGATTGATGCCTCAGAGAACCGATTTGTCTTAAAGCTTCACCAGCTTCAGACCGCTTAAACATTACCGCGGAGCAGCGTGACCCGCTCGAAGCGTGAGTGGCGTAACGAGGCCTCGCTCAGAGTGGTCACATGACTGTACAGATTAGAGTATAGGTAAAGGCATGTTTTGTTTTGTTGTTTTCTCCAGCCCTCCCATCCTCTAGTGTATATCTTTTATCTGGATTGTTTTTTTTGCTTGGGGAAAAAAAAAGTTGTTTTAATTTTTATGCTTATGCAGGCTGATGGATGCATATTGATCACTGACATAAACCATAGTAACCTGTCACCATGGTAACCCCCTGCTTGTCAGCTGACAGTGGTTGTGTGTCTTTAATGTCATGGTCAAGGTTACTAAAATGCTCCATTTGTCACAGAAAGACAAAGCAGAGCCTCCCTGAACCCTGAAGCCCTGGAGGTGACCCAGGGCCAACCCGGGACCATCCTCGGAGCGACCCGGGTACTCCACAGTGATTACCACAGCCACTCTGATCATTATGTGATGTTCACTGACCTATAAAGCACTTACTCCACACACAGTCCGTGGAGGAGTAGAGATGAAAGTGCTGCATACATTTTTTTTTTATTTTTTATTTTTTTTGTGGCAACAGAAATACCACAAAAGTATCTGAATTTGATTTATCGTGTCGACTTGAATTTACATAGTCTAGACAAGCCTTTTAATTGAATTCATATATTCACATTACTTTGTTCACGAGTTGGCAGATTCGTCTGGAAAGCACTTGTGCATGAGAGTGGGAGTGAATAGATTGGGCTTATTGAAAAATGCTTTTGGTTTTCCAGTGTCCATGCAAATGTAGGACTTTTTTTTTTTCTTTTTCTCTTAATTGTAAATAAATACACTTTAAAAAGCCATGTAAGTAGAATCAATGAGAAATATTGTCTTGGGAGTGAGAATCGGCTCAGGATTTCTCAGGAGAGCCAATTACATATAAGTGTACTGTTTTCCAGTAAGCTGTTTTTTGGAGATTGTTTTCTATTTTTACCATGTGACCAAACTGGACTTATATTGTAGGAAACAAAATTGCACCATTTTACCGTAACTGATGTGCGTTTTAAGTTGCGTTTTCAGCTTTTGAGTTGGTTGTCACATGTGGTCAGAAACTTGGTTGGTTTGTTTGTGGCTGCATGTTGGTTGTAGCTCATCAGGTGGAGGATCGCTTTGTTTTACTCTGCTGGAAAGTGGAGCAATTCCATCTCCAGCACGTACGTGATGAAAATCATGTTAAAACGGATACGCTCATTGGACTGTGTTACAGACATGAAGTCTGTTGATTCGCTCATCCAAGTCTGTGTTTCCAAAAACATTGGACGTGTATTTTGTTGAGCTGTAATTAATTTTAGTGACCGCTCCTGTGTATCTGTGCTGTCTGGGAGCTTTTAATTTTTCTGGTAAGTTTTCCAAGTTGCATTTTCACATTTTGATATACAATTGACTCAGATGGTGGAGGATGTGTGTCTGTCAGCCTGAAAAATGTTTCTGACAGAGCTGGAGAATCACAGGAGACTGCGGTTTGATACCGCAGTTATAAATAATAATTTGCTATCTCACACACTTTGGGGAAAAAAATGCATTTTACTTTTAATGTAGTTGCAGAGGTTATACAGTCAGCCACAGGAATCCCTCTGCAGCAGATCTCCAGAGCCTCGGCTCATATTTGAGCCTTTTAAGGTTAAGTTTGATGTTTTTTTTTGTCAGCTCTGGGAAATCAGTTGGTTGATCCTCACTTTTATCCACGCTGAAGTATCTCAACAGCTTTCAAAATGGTCTGAGATTACATTTTTCTAATATCTTTGGTTACTGAACTATGATTTTGATAAACTTGGATCATCTCTTTTCTTCTGGTGCCCACTGCACATCAACATCTTGGCATATTAAAACAATCTTTTGAAATCGGCAAATGCTATTTTCCCAGCATCTTATTTTAATCTTTGGTACCTCTAGAGTAGTTCTGAATCCAGCAGTCGGTAATTCCAAAAGACCATAACTTTTGCAGACTGACTAAAAACAAAATATTACAAGGAGAATCCCTTCTGTCACACTTCCAAAGTGGCAGGTTAATGTCATGTCAGACTTCGATTTGGCAATCGCATCAAACCCCAGAATATACGTTCTTAAGCACATGCAAGCTTGGAAGCGAATACGTGGTAATTATGTGCTGGAAATAACAAAGGTAGTCTGGAAACACACACATCCTCTTCCACAGAGGACACAAAAAAAAGCCACTTTACTGGACAAACATACTGATAGATGTGGAGCATCACATGACCTAGATGTGTTGGTATTGATGAAAAACGTTTGGCGGATCAGCTGTTGTGTGTTGCCGTAGGTGACAAATGTCCTGTGATCCATTTCAAGAGACTGAACATTTAATAAAAGCATGAAAACCTCATGAAATATTCAAAAATCGCCATTTGACACAGTAAAATAAAACTTCCATACTGAAACGTTGGCCCACCAGTTGGTTGCAGAACATCAAACCTTTAAACTATATTCACCCCTGAGAAACAAATAGCCTCTAGTTTACAAATTAGTCCAGAAATAAGTCGAGCGAGTGCCTACATTTAATGATGCAGATGTGTCGTGCTCCCTTTCGCCACGAGGAGATTTCAAAGCTACAATGTCAGCCTCAATATCTGATGTAAGTGGAGAAATAAAACGAGCTCTTTTTAAATACTTATCTTTGAAGCCCTTAAAAACTAGTTTCTCCAAGTCCAAGTTTGGACTTGTGTACTTGGTAGTGCATACATGGCAAATATGACTTGTGAGAAGGTAATTCAGAGGGCGGGATGAACATCAATGTCCTCGGGTACTTGAAACAGTCTGCAATTCAATGGAATATGAAAGGTGTTTTGTTTTTTTTTTGCAGCAGCCCCTCTTTAAATCAAATATTAATATAACTCAAAAAGCAGCATGGAGTCTTCTGACAAGTGTTTATTTCTGTTTCTTTATATGATGTGTTTTTAAATGGGTTTTGTGCTTTTGTATTTCAGCTGTTATAAAGTTTAGTGCAGGCCAAGAGAATAAAACTTCAAGATGTCAGAAGAATTTCATATATCTAGGTAACCTAACCAAAAGTTTGGTTTGTATTCTTCTAGCATTACGGTGGACTCATGAGCAGCTGAGAAACAAATCAATTTCCTAATAGTTCCATGATTGAAGTAGCTCCGAATGGCCACTTTCTTTTCTTAGCTACTATTTCTGTGGAAATGGACCCGACTGTGCAGCGTACTTCAGTGTACGTCGGTGCAGTTGTTCGATGGGCTGTATTGGTAATTACATCCAGAGATGGCCCCATGTGTGTGTTGGGGGCGGGACTTGAGTACAGATAACTTGGTTTTGGCTCGTTGTAAACCCAAACACATGTTTTATTAAATGGAGCACTTTTTCTGTCAATAAAACTATTGATGCGGACAATTCAGCAGCGCTGAGTATCAGCTGTGGCGCATCTGGAGTACCACTACCCAGTTCTAAGACCTTTTCTTAGCTCTACATTTGAACCAAAACTCAACCTGATGATTTTTTTTTTTGTTTTTTTTCTGAGAACTGATTCAGTTCCTCTCTTTGACCTCTCCAACACTGACCTTATTCTATTTCTGTTTGTCTGTCTTACATATTTTGATAAAACATCCCTCTCATACAATCTTCTTTTTTTTTTTTTTTTTTTCCTTTCATGAGATTTGACCTTAAACACCAGCTGGTATCATTTCCTCTGTGAACTTTCTGTTTCTCAGTGAAATTTAATTTCCTTTTCTGCGTAGATTTTTAAATAAAACGGCTTAACTCGGTTTTGTTCTCTGTCTATCTGAGCACATGCTAATTCTAATTTCCTCTCTGTCTGTTTTTAGATTCATCTCTATTAAAATCGACCTGATTCCATTTCTTTCTCCGTGTGTGCTTGTCTTTAGATCCGTCTCTATGCCCGACCGGATGCCATTTCCAGCGGAGCGGGCGACTATGCTCTCCACATCACCAAGAGGCTTCTGGGATTTTATGAGGACTACTTCAAAGTGCAGTACTCGCTGCCCAAACTAGGTAAGGCTGAGCACTTCACCCATTACTCTGCCTCCGTCCTCTTACACCATTTGATTGTGAGGTTTTTGCTTTCTCCAGGATCTGTTCAATTGCTTTTGGGCTGTTTACACGTCATCAAAGGCAGAGTAAACAAGTTTCTTTGAGATCTGATTACCTGTCAGCTTTTGTTTACAAAAAAAAAAAAAAAAAAAAAAAGAGAAAACACCTTCCCTTCATTGCTGTTGGCCAATTCTTTGTCCTTTGTTCAATCACTTTTAGGTTCAGTAGGTTCATATTCGTATCCCTTCTTGTATTTTGTTTTTTTCTGTGTGGTCCAATTAGTTTTGTGAGATGAACGTCAGTGAGTTCTGTTTGTGTGAGTTTGTGTGTTTAAAACAAGTGATGAGAAGATGATTGTAATGATGATTTGGTACAAAAACAGTATCCATGAAAGGCTGCATTTGTAAGGAGGAAAGATGAGTAGAAGATCTCCATTTTCATTGACAAATGAGTAAGAAAGTGATTCAAATGTTTTTATCAAATCAATGTTCCACAGAGAAGGATTGGAAAGGATTTGCATATTTCTTTCTACAGTGCATAATACCATTAAAACATCAGAGGAGTCTGGAGGAATTGCAGTGCATGTGCCTGTGATCTCTGGTCCCTCAGATGATCAGGAACTGTCATTGATCAATAACTGACATAAACTTATGTGGTTATGGTGAAAAACCTCTGTCAAGCACTGCAATATGGAGCTATGTTCATAAATGCCACTAAAAATGTTACTGTGCAAAAAATTCCCTAACCCAGAGATGCCAACATCCCTGGGCTCGGAGGCATCTGGGATGAACTATCACACAGTGAATCATATACCGTTTTCAACTAAATTAGTGCTCCAGATTCCTTTTTAAAGGAAGTGGCCAATGACGTTCTGCAAAGAAATAAGTCAGAGTAAATATCAGAGTAGCTGTGTAATGTTTGAGTTTACATTTTTTGTATCATCCCAACTTTTTGTGATTTTAGTTTTAGGTTTTTTTCTTTCATTAAAAACCTCATAGTGAAACTTGACCAACTACATTTCTTTCATCCTGCTGAGGTTTAGACTCATTATTATACAGTTGGAGTCTGTCTAAACTGAAAACACAAACAAGAACAATAAAAGAAGACGGAACCACTGATCTGTTGCAAGCTTCCTACAATAGTCCCAGAAAGTTCTAGGATAAGAAAGTTTGTGTCCACAGCTGTCCATGTGGAAGCCCGGCCTGAGGCAGCTGGTTACGTAATTAATGAAATGATGCGGAAAGCATTTGTAAAATATGAACATCTGACAGTGGTTCACTTGTCAGATCGGTGAAAAAACGTGGATGATGAAGTGAAGAAATTGTGGCACCAAAATGGGCACAAGGCTGAATTACTTACAACTCAGCATTTTATTTGAATTAAGACATTTGTGTGACAGTTTAAGCAACCAGGCTGACAAAAAAAGAAAATGATAGATACTGTCTTTTTTTTTTTTTTTTTTTTTTGCCTTATTAGTTCAACAAATTCAGATCTCAGTGGTGGTTGACTCATGAGTCGGTCAAGTACTTATTTATAGAAATACTGATGTGAAAAAAGTCCTTCCGATGATGCATGTGGATGTCGATTTTTTGGAGCGTTTGAAATCTATCTGGAAACCAATAATGGGTAAATTTGTAGACCTTGATAATGCTAAAGTGGAATTTTAACTAGAGCTGATTTATTCAGTTTTATTTAAGTGAGAGTGCTGCACAGGGCTTTAAATCACATTTCTGAATTTTGCATTGCTGGCAGCAATGCCCTTTTCTGTTTATTGTGAATAGCTGGTTGTGCAATAAATCAGAGGAAACGGGTGACATTTTAACATTGTTTTAATCTGAAAGTGGGCAAGTGGAAAAAAACAAATCAAAAAACCGTTTTAATGTTTTTACTGAAGTGACAACGTTTACAAAGAGAAGAAGCGATCACTAAGACAGGAAGTGACCATATTAGACTGTAATGAAACCAGAGAAAAATGAGGACCCTTTCAAAATAAGATTGGAAAGCCTGAATTTTTGTTTAGTGATTGAGTAGATGGCAGGAACATTAACAGAATAACGCTCATGTCAGCTGTCTTCAGTCCACAAGGTTCTTGACTTCTTCTCTTCCCCGATTTTAACCACTCAGGTTATTGTCTCTTTTTGCAGTCTCGGCTGAATCCCTTTATTCTGGATAATACTGCCAGACATTCTGGGATGAAGTGTTTCCAGCTTGAAATGTTAGGTTTTCCTGTATTTCAGGTGCGAGAAAGGAGGATCACAGTGTAGCGCACACTCACATTAGATTAAACTCACCAGTCAACGAGTATATTTGTTCTGAGAGAGGAAAAGAACAAGTCATATTTTTGTGAACTGGTTTATTTGATGTCAGAAATCAGATATCAGAAATGCTTTGTCAAAGATACATTTTGGAGCTGCTGGGTTAACAAATAATCTAATAGTTTTTCTAATTTTCTGCTGTTGTGTAAAGAAGAATGGTGGAAAACGGAGAATGTTCACATTTCTTTCTCGGGTCAAAACTTTCAGCATCACTTCAGCATTTCATGTACAACTCTTTGAAGTTACCCTTGTTTACATTCCTCGTTTCTTGTCCAAGTTCATCACATCAGAGCAGTGAATTCCCCTCCCCTCGTCTTTCCTCTTGTTCGAGTGCCTTTCTAATTGTTTGTGCTTTACACTTTTGTCCTGCCAGAAACAATTAATTGTGCTGAAGCGAAACATTTCTCTTTTTCCCCTCTCCATGCCCAAACAAGCTAATGCGATCACTGTGGCTCCATATTGCTTATGTCAGACACTTTCTTGCTGTCCACATTCATTCGTCATGTTAGAAATCAGTTAAAGCCTCCTGTTTGTTTCCACCAGCTCAGAATAGGTTTGACATTTAATCCACCACCCCCTCCTGACCTTTCCAGTGATATTGGTTGCATTAACAGAATATTCCAAGCTGGCTTAGTGGTGATGCCACATCCTGCGCTGTGGTTCGGGTTGCGCGGAGGTAATCGCCTTTTTATCTGAGATGTCAGCTCATCAGAAGTTAGATAGTTTTCACTAGTCTGCTGGCATGATGCCAATGAACAAGTAGAAATACAACTCGAAGTCTGACTTTTGAACATTTTAAATCAAAGCAGAACTTGATGCTGTTGGTGCAAAAAAACTTGCAAACTCTCGCCCATCCCTCTCTGCTGTGCTTCAGCTCTGCCTCTAAAGCCCCCCCGCCCGTGTTCTGCTGGAACACAGTCTGCATCAGTCTTTTGACAGATGGATGTTTTTTTCTCCGCTCTTACACTTTGTCGCAGCTGCTCTGTTCTTGTAACAACCAGCCTTCCTGAAGCTTCACTCATTTTTCATTTTATTTAATACTCATCATACTAGAAAACCTACCTTGCATCTGATCTGCCATTCATGATCTATTCCATTTTTTCTTGGATCCAGGTCCTCAGATCTTTCCATGTTCCAACACATCGAGCATGAAAAGAAGTGCAGACGATCTGGTTTTAGACCAAGAGAGCTCCGTGGTTTCAGGTTGTCTGCTTCGCGTTTTAACAGTTAAACGGCACTGTTGTGTTCAGACTCAGTTGATGTCCTGCACCAGAAATGCAACCTCATGTCTGAGTGTACTTAATTTGTGTTTACCAAAAAGACCCTGTGAGGAAATAACAGCTCAAATGCGGAAAATTAAGGTATTTTTCTACTTTTAAAATGTAAACTTGCTATCATATGATCAGTGGCTTTAATCTGAATGGTCACTTTTGTTTTCTGTCTAGCTGAAGAGGCTTCTTGGTCCATTTAGTTGAATTCTAGACTACATCTGTTGTTTAAAATGAAGTTTTCACAGGAAGATGGACATCTTTCATCATGTTATCGTGTACGGCTGTAAAGTTAGAGGAAAGTTGGTTTTTGAGCGTGCTGGCACTTTGGTCCAGAAGTACAGTCAAACACTAATGGATGTATGGAGACACCGGAGGGATTTTCTGTTACTGCGGGGAGAGATGTATAAAAAAAGCAGCAGTTCAAACATCTGTAGATCTCCTCCCTGATCAACGTTTTGAAGTTCTGAAACTCAAATGGCTCAAAAGTTGCGCATCAACTGGGGTAAAGGCATCAATGCCAAGAGAGCAAAGTGTGTTGATTTTTCTTCTTTGATTTTGATTTTCTGTTTTAAATCAAGCTGGCTATTTCCTGTTTTTCATCCAACTTTGTGTTCAAAAGAGTGTGTGAGCAGAGAGCGAGTGCAGTCTTCCATAATGAATTAGCGTTGTGTGTGTGCATCCTGTTCATCTGCATACATCCACAGAACCATGGATTTGGTATGTGCATTCATACTGATGTTGACATCAGTTTTTGCCACAGCTTCCATCTAACCCCACATCACTGCTGCGTGTGTGTTTGGGTGTGCGTGTGGTCTCAGAGCCTCAGGGCTCCATCTGTTGTCATGCAGGGCATCGAGCTCCCCCGAGAGCACCAGGGAGAAATGGTGAGCCGAGATACAAATTTAAAGGGACAGAGGCAGGACTGCACAGACGGATGAAGAAACGGATCATAATAATAGGGTGTAGCACGAAGAATCGACGTGTTTCTGTCCTGCTGACGGACCTAAACATGTCTCTGTCCTACCAGCACTTTCTTTTACTTCCACATGGCAACATCTGTTAAGTTTATTTGTAGAGCCGCAATTATCAAAGTAATGTCAAGGTACAGCTCGAACGTCACTGTCCCAGTAACAGTGAAGTTTAGTTAGACGAAAACATCCCCACCTGTCAAGAAAACGGTACAGCTTTTCTCCCCATCCTTTCTCAAACCACACCTGCTTTTAACTTAAACTATTTTAATTTAGGAATAATAAATATATAAATTCTCACGCTTGTACTGGCATCCCTCTCAGGATTTACAGGTTTACTCAAAATGCAGGACATCAAGAGCAGCAGTAGTAATTATATAATCCTTTTGTTTTTATAGCAAAAACGTGAGGACAAATTCAAGTCTAAGCCAAGACAAGTATTCACCGCAATGAAACTCATGCAAAACGGGCCGTTTTTTGACAGATAAAATAAACTGAAGCCTTGCTGCACGTGATGTTCACAGTCACCGGTTAGTGAGTGCTGAATGTAGATAAAAATAACCAGAAATCAGCTCACGTGAGGTCACTGTCTTGATTTGTTCCGACCTCAGCTCACTGTACTTTTATACCATCACGTGAACCTCAGCGTGTCACCTCCCGCTGACATTTCTTACAATAATAAGTGTAATGTGAAGTGCAACAAACTTGTGTCCCGACAGGTGAAACACAATACAAGTGATCACTTACCTGTCATAATAGTTAAACATGAACCGACGGCTCAACTTTTCGGTTATCAGCAGTTCTGAAGAGGAGTAAACCCCAAACCAGCTCGACTTTACTGGGTGACGGACTGGAACAGCTCCGTGACTTTCTGCTGTTCTTTTCTCATCGTCTGGTAGATATTCAGTTCACGTTATCTGTACAGTGCCGCTTTGCGTCAAGTCGTCTTGGGGCACTTTACAAAGAAAGAAACGAGTTCAATTTAGTCCAACGATGGACCAGTTATGATCCAGTTATTTTTTTTTACTGGATAATAGTTCGAGCCGACTGCTTTGACTGCTACTTCTTTGTAACTGGTAATTCTAGTTGTCCACGGATGTTGTAAAATGTTTCCCGCTGAAATTCCTCACCCACAATAAGACCGACATTAATTGAACGTGATTACCTGCCCGCTTTCTGACACTCCATTTTGTGGAAAATAAAAAAGATTTTTAGTTATGACAAACGCCAGAGATCAAGTTGAAACGGTTACGCAGTTCCAGCGAGAAATCAAAGTGAATCCCTCAGCTCTGCTGTCAGCTGCTGCTTTAATCTTGGGATGCTTGTGAGACAGTGACGGTTTCTTCTAATGTGACCTAAATCTGCAAGAACAACTCTCTCAGCTCTCAGGTAAGACATGTATTAGTCTTCTCCACATACGTCCCTCAAGCTGAACTGTGTTTGACGTTTACGGGAGTTTTATAAAGTCCTCTTCTTCCCTCCTCTGCGTTGTGTATGATACATAAAGAGATCTTGTTTCGACAGCACGTAGGATCTATCTGATAACGCTTTGTTGGGATTTAATCCATCTTCAACTGGAGTGACAGCTTTCCACCATTTCCATTTGAGTCCACTGTGCTTTAATGAGCAGAAACAAAGTTAAACAAAGAAAACTGTACAGGTTTAAAGTTTAACCAAGACAGTACTTTACATTAGTATGAACTTGGCCATGAGTTTGTAAACATAATGTCTAATACTGCAGATGCAACCCCTCAAATAATTCCATATAAACTATATTAGATTTGTCTTACTTAAGCTTTTTTTTTTTTTTTTTTTTTTTTTTTTACCAGCCATTCAGATCAGTTTATTTATATCACACCATTTTACAGCAAAAGTAATCTGAAGGCTCTGCACAAAGGGAACAAACAGTTTAATTCAAGTCCAATTAAATAGAGTCCAATACGTTTTGTGTTCTGTTCTGTTTGAAGCTCGGCAGGCATCTTCAGAGACAGCAGAGTGTAATCCACAAACCTCGGCTGCATGAAATATATCTGACTGGAGTAAATCTGCAGTAAATCCTCACGACGTGATGGCAATCTGAGCTTCATGTGGACTGCAGATGGATGGACGGATCCGTCTGCGTGCAGACGCTGAGCCGTCTTCCCACGTATCTCTTGCTGACTTCATTTACAATATTCCACTTTTACACAATCCAATGTTTTCTTAACTTCTGAGTAAGAAGTCACTAAACAGATTTCAAATTGGGTTGGGACAATAATACGACTAAATTGAATAGTAAAATTAACATTTCTTTCATGCAAACAGTATATTGTGTTTTCTGTGTCAGATTTATTAAATGTGTGTTTCTGTGCCAACACGAGCAGCACATCAAATGAGTAGCAGTTCCATCAGTGCAAGTAGACACACTCATGTTTCCAGCCAATGAATAAAAAGGTTGAACAGACTTTGAGAAATCAGCGAAAACTGTCAAGCAGCTAAAGTGGAGCAGCATATTTACACCCTCGTTTAAGAACGGGCGTCAGGGGTGATTATATGAACACCCTGTGTATTTAGAAAAAAACCAAGCATTAAATCTTCACTTTTAACATTAACCATTTATGCCAAATGTAAGAATTAAGAACACCTAATATTCAACCGTAAATACTTCGTTTAAATTATAAAGCAAAAGGATGTATCAAACCTGATACGTCCGTGGCAACCAGTTTCCATGACCCACATTTAAGCAGTCGCTTGCCCAAAATATTTTTCAGTGGCCATCTTCTCTGACACTTTAAAAAAAATTCGTTTTTTTGAGTAAAATTTTTCCCAAATATTTTTTTATTTACATACAGCAATGAAAGGATCTTCTCTCAGGCCCTATAAAGCAGGTGACTGGTAGGCAGGAGTTTAGATCAAAGCATTTATTTAAAAACGGCAATTCACACGCACAAGATAATCAAATTTCTAAATACAAGAGAATAAGAGAACCGCAAGAACCACAAAAAAACCAGAACATCAGCAAAAGAGAACCCTCAAAACCACAACAGTGACGTAACACTTAACAAAACAAGAGAACCGATCAAGAACCAAAATTAAAGACCAAGACGCAATAGGAAGGAAAAAGGAAGAATAATATCAAATAAAACAGGACATATGGTTACAAAATAATATTCTGTGCTTGAGAGCTTATATTTGAGTGTCTGAAGTGACTACCAACTCAAGAACCTGGCTTGGGACCACCTCAGTTTGAAATGCGATGTGGCAGTATCCCACTGATTTGAGTCCAGATCGGAGTCAGATCAGCTCGTAGTATCCCACATCTCCAACTTGATCTCCACATCATGCTGATTTTCTGCTAGTTGAAAATTGGGAACCACAAAGCTGTACCCCCCCAACACCCTAAAAAAAAAAAAAAAAAAAATGAAACAAACAAACAAAGCTGTCAAGACTTTGTTGGAAAAAGTATTTTTGTATTCTCTCTCTTTGTAGTATTTTGACCATTCATCTGTACGTCCGGTTTGTTTGTGAAGATGAACCCAGAGGACTCAAAAAGAATTAAATATATAGATGGGTATATACAGTATCTTGTTACTGAGTGAGTTTTTCACAGCAGATAAGCCAAAGTTGGGCCCAAGACACTGACAGATGCTTGGAAATACGAATCCTTCGTGTCTGAGCTTCCTTTTTCTTCAAAACAAAACCCAGACACACTCCAGTGTATTTTTCTCTGCTGAAACTCTGTCCCAGCGTGGGTGTCCGTTCTCCCCCTCATACTTTTCAGTCGTGAAGTTGAGATAGCTGAAGAAGAGATAACGGGCCTCTCCGGGCTTCCGTAGGATTTCATTTGACTGTTCCAGCGGAGCAGAAATCTTGATGCGGCAGAGCAAGCGGGAGGCTCAGGTGATCCGGCTGTTCGGAGAATTTCATGGAATATCTGTGTGTGTGTGTGTGTGTGTGTGTGTGTGGGGGGGGGGGGGGGGGGTGAGAGAGAGATGAAGAGAGAGAGAGATGGAGAGCGAGAGAAACACGCCAAGTGGACTAATGTGTTCTGTTGAGTTCTGGCTCCATCTGGGATCCACAGAGACACACAGACAGCGCCGCCTGAGGTGCTGCACACACACTCCAGCGCTCAAACACACACCTACAGTCCTCTGCTCGTGTATCTTTTCATCTTCTCCTTCCATCTTTCTTTTCTTCCGCTTTGTCCCTTGCTCTTTCTCTCAAGCCATCGCCTCGGGGTGACGCACAACAGCAGATGGACCAAACTGAAACCAACACACACACACAAAAACACACACACTGACAGAGCTGCGGGCCAGTCAGCTGTCCGCCTGCTGCTGCCTGAGTGGAGCTGACAGCCAAAGTCTTTTCCAGTCATTTCAGAGCTGTTCGGGACAATTCACCATTAATATTCAATACATCGACACGACTGTCTCTTTCAGAACGCAGCGACTTTACAAACTTTCCTCATGAACAGAACTGAAGCGGCAGCAATAACACAGGAAGCTTTTCACCCCATGAAGCATCAGACTGCTTTTAAAAACAGATGTTCAAGCTCCATCTGAGACCTCAGTGTCTGAATCTTTTTTTTTTTTTTATCAGGTTTAATAGCTGGAAAATAATTCAAGCAGAGACTACAGAACTTTTACATTTATGAAGAAAAGACAAGAGCCACATCTCTGCACGAAATGGCTTGTGGGCTGCCCTTTCATTATCATGCGAGTCCCTGAAAAAAGAGGGATTTCCGAGTGAAAGAGTCTTTAAACTCCTCTGAAGTGGATTAAAATGGTCATTTATGGAAGTTTATTACTATTAATACTGAAAAAAAAATCAAGTTATCTGTTTCATGTGATCTGAAGATGCATAAATCAAATTTTTTTTTCATGGTTATAATGGACAAATAGATTATGGGTTGACTGGTAGAATTACTGACCAATCCCCTGAGAATGACATCTCAAGTTTTAGGAATTCACTGTGACACCTGTTAAGATTTAGAAGGCTTTTATTTATTTTTTTTTTTTTTGTATGTCGTTTCCATGGCCATCAATCGATTTATAAAATTGCTGCTGTATAAGGAAAACATAAATATTCTTTATTTGTTTTGTATTTTACAGTCTAGGGGTAAAAGAGGCGTCAAAACTGCTCCTCACAAAACCGTGTCACATGACCGATACTCTGCATTGTATTTTACGTCCTATTCCAGCTGCAGCTTCGAGTTTGTCCAAACTACAAACGCGTTAACTTTGACGGCCCTAGTCAAGTCACATCGAGTAGCCTGAGAGACTAAAAACCGCGGCCCAGATTTGACCCAAATCATTTACACGAAACTCAACATCACATGTGTAGGAAATAAGGGGGAAATAAAGGAAATGTGACGAGCTTTTCACACCCAACAACACGATGGCATGCAAAAGAGAGGATTTGTTTTCTAAAAGGAAAAAACCAAGAGCTGAGCAGAAAGAAAAATACTGGCCTACACACATTTAAATGAATCTTGCTCTGTAACTGTTGTATGTGGGGAAAAGCAGGAAACTCGTGGACAGAAACAACATGTAGGAGGAAGGGAGGTGCTCGAGATTCCTCCTACAGTCCAAAAAACATGTCAGTTAGCTGGTGATCCTGAATTGGCTGTAGGGGTCAGTGTGTGGTTCTCTGGCTGTACGTGGCCCTGTGATGGACTGGAGACCTGTCCAGGATGTAGCCCTAACTCTGGAAGGCTCCAACAGCCTCCCGTGATACAATAAGAATAAGCAGGTATAGATAATGGATGGATGAAGGCAGTGTTCTATCCTTCCTCCTCCACTTCAGATAACTAAATAAGATGAACACAACAAATGAGTACAGCATAAGCGTACAGTAGTCTGTAGTCATGTGTATGTACCCTACATCTGCTGCTGCTCACTTGGCCCCACTCATCACCCAGCTTCTGTCAGTCTGTACAAAACCAAGCTCTGACAGAAGCTCATATCGCGCTTTAGGCCTTTATCCATTGTAAACATGTTCTTTATAAGTTGACTCGATGCCTTTTTTTTTTTTTTTTTTTTTTGCTCTTGCTATTCAAACACGTTTTGAGGAGACCTCTGGGATTTGTGCGGAGCCCTTTGATAACTACGCTCTTGCGAGCAAACACTCAACTAGATTGTGAGATTATTAGTTACCCCTTTGCTGAAAGCAACTCAGCTCTGCATTTCAAATATTTATCAAAACTGCCTTTGAGAACTGTTGAATCAGTGGATTTTTGACTGACTTGAAGGCTCGAAGACAATTTAGACTCAAGGTTTTTTCCGTACGTACTGTGGATTCGAGATTCAGTTTGACAAGACACTAATGTTGGTGTGCGAAGACGTGTGTGAAGTCTTTCACAGCTGCTCGTGAACATTAAATCATTAACAGCTAAATGGGTGTGTGTGTGTGTGTGTGTGTGGGGGGGGGGGGGGGGGGGGGGGGTCTTGTTTACCCTGTAGATGCCACAGTAATCATCTCAGTTGTTCATTTCACCTCTAAATATGAACAGTTTTAGTAGTGGAACTGAAAATGACAGCTTTCCTGATGCTGATTTGAAAGTAAATGTTGACATAAGTGGTTGTTCTTAAGGGGAGAGGGGGGGGGGTGTATTTGCAGCCATTGTTGCACCTCTGTATTGGACTTCAAACACCACTTCTCCCCCCTCAGTTATGTTTTTGTCAACCACTTATCAAGTTGCCACGGAAGTGTAACAAGGTTAGAGCAAACTTTCTGTGGGAATGGGGCTTTTGAGCGATCAGCCTTCGTTGGAGTGGGAGGGAGGTTAGCAATAAAAATCGCAGGCAAGGCTGATTTAATGCACCTTGTTTAGTACCGGTGTGTTCAGGCCGTTGGGGAAAAATATAAACCCATAAAGCATAACAGCTCTGATATATGTTTTTGTCTGCAAAATTTGCGCTGGAAAAAAAAAAGCTATTAACTAAATTTGTCATGTTTAAAAAGCTGAAATGTATAAAAGTGTCTCATTAGAAAGATCATGTGCTGGAATTTATCCTTTTAGAAAAGACTACTTTAGTATTAATGAACTTTCAGATCAGGTTAATGTTAGTGCTCTCTGCTCTTACACTATGGTTGTATTACGTCCACTATAGCTTCTGTCAGTACTGCAGGCTCTAAATAAAAAAACAAAAAACGAATGAAGACATTATCAGTTCTGTACGTCTACAGTCTTTTAGCAGCACTCTCTTTCTTTGACCTAACCGCTGAGCGATAATTTGTTGGCTGCTCTGCAGTTCAGAGGACAAGATGGATGAACGCCGAGTCTCTTCAGGACATGGACTCTGTTTCAAAGCAGTTTGGGAAACTGCCAGAGGTGAGGAATTTATTTTCAGCACTGGGCCAAAGCAGAGCCAAAACTATCAGGACTTCTTAGGAATAGTTTAAAGCGATTATTTCCAAAGAGGACAACAGTTGAAGATGAGGCTGTGTCCCAGATCCTGAGGAGATACTGAGGTAAATGGATTTCAGAAAGGAGACCAGAAAGCCTCCTCAGCTGTGGAACTAACATTATGTACAGGGTTAATAAGCACATCGCCACAAGTCAAACTAAAACATAGAGCTGGATCGAATGGTCAGCAGAACCGGAAGCTTGAACTGCTTCTTCTTGTTAGGCTCTGGGGCTGTGAGATGGGACAGTGGGGGGGGATCACTTCAAAGCCACATCTCTCAGGAAATGTCGCTCATGAAGTATAGTAGACATGGTTGCATCTTTGTTTAAATGGAACATGAGTTACTGTTTTTAGCCTACATATATAGCAGAATCCAGCTGACATCTAGGTAAAATGTTGAACGTTTGGGAGCAGTTCAGGGTGCGGTGGCAAAGAGGAAGATTTTTTTTGATATGCAAGACCTTCACTTGAGATCTAGTGAAATTGAGGAGAGCTAAGTACTTTTGCTCAAGTATTTCAACAAAGTAGAAAACTGAGGTTCTTGTGCTCTACATAAATCATTGAATTTTTAGTGATTCATTCCAGATATGTCAAAACATTGTATAAAGCATAACACAATTAACACTAGTACAGACTTTGAACATATAGAACCCTTGTAAATACAACTATGAAAATGGGTGAATCTGATTTCAATTTGTGCACAAAATAAATCTATAAAATGTATACCTAATGTGCACACGCCTATCTATCCATATAAACATACATGCATATATATGCATCCACACACCTATCTGTATATATATATATATATATATATATATATATATATATATATATATATATATATATATATATATATATATATATATATATATACATCCACACACCTATCTGTATATATATATATATATATATATATATATATATGCATGGACATAGATACACGTAACACATATATCCTGTTTTACATGTCTGTAAAGGGCTAGGAAAAGTGAAACTTATTTAATCCTAATTCTCCTTCTCCAATATTCCATAACTATACTTAACATTCATCTGGTTTCCAAATTTTTAATTTATGAAAAATATATATTTTAAAACTACATTTTTAGAGCTGGAAATTCACACCAGATAGACATTCACGTTCAACTTCACACTGATACTCACTCACATACACATTCACACTCTCATATACATTCACGCCCACATACACAGTGCACCCCGAGAGCATGCTTTCCTTAAACTCATGCTTGGACATTGCTTCAGTTCTTGGCTGAGTTTATTTCAGACCTTCACACCACTGACTGAAGGGCACGTTCTCGTCATGGTTGTTCCAACACTCCTGGTTCTGAACTTAAGGTTTCCCCTGTGATCACAACCCCCTTCTGTATCAGTAAAGAGTTTCTGTATATTATCTGGTAGTTGTCTGTTTCTAGCTTTATACATCAGCTGAGCTGTTTGAAATTCTTCCAGATCTGGGAGTTTTAGAAGTCTGGAGTTTATAAGTGACTCATTAGTGTGGTCCAGGAAACCTGCCTTATGAACCAGTCTGATGGATCTTTTCTGGAGTGTGCACAGCAGTCGGAGTGAGGATTTGTAGGTGTTGCCCCAAACTTCTACACAATAATTCAAATATAGCAAAAGAAGTGAGCAATATACTATATGTAATGCTTTGGTATTCACAAAATATTTATCTTTACTGAGGACTGAAATACTTTTGGACACTTTAGCTTGAACATGTTGAATGTGAGGTTCCCAATCACACCAACATCACCATTTCATTCACTCTGTCTATATGTACACCATCTATCCCAACTTTTTTCACTGTTTCCCTTATGATCTCCAAACAACAAACTTTGTTTTATCCAAATTTAATGATGGTTTAATTATAGTTGATTTATATCAAATCACTTTTCTAATTTGTTCAGTTCTAAAAAGATTTCCTCCATAAGCGCTGTAAATTCTCCCGTACAAATATTTGTATCAGCAAAAAGAACAAATTGTAGTACTTTTAGGACTTTGCATACAGTATGTCATTTATGTATAGAATAAAGAGTTTAGGTCCCAATACTGACCCCTGGGGGACACCACAATGACTCAAAGTCACCTATTTTCACGAACTGCTGCATGTTGCTTAAATAACTTTTCTTCCAGTGTAAAACCATTACCCTGATACCAATCCAGTTTTTTTTACTTATATGTTATGGGTTATTGTGTCGAATGCTTTTATTTTTTTTATTTATTTATTTTTTTAAAGAACAATGAACACCCCAACTGCAAATTTCTTTTTATCTATGGATAATCCATGTTTGATTTTCCATGTTACAATTTTGGTCCAACACTTACAAATACATGTTATAAATATTAACCACATCATTCATATTATTATTGATTTCACTATTATTGGTTAAATACTGTGGATAATTAGTCTGTTTAGAACTTTTCCTAATTACATTATTCAATATGTTCTAAATCCCTTTAATCTTATTTTTATTCCTGTCCAATAATTGAGTATAGTATTCCTGTTTTGATATCTTTTTTTTTTATATTTATTCCCAGTTTTTTCAGTTCTATATTTTATGAATTCTTTATATAGTGTGTTCTTTTTTTTAACAGGTATTTTTGCAATCCCTTTGTGATCTATGGTGTATTTGAATATTGTATTTCTTTATTGTCCAATAAAGAATTATCCAATTCCTATAATACAATAATTTGAAGGTATACAAACATTCATATGTTTTATCAATGTTGTCTTCGTTGCATTAATTGTCTCCTCTGTCTTCACTCTCTTGAATTGTTGTCCAATATCCTGTTACCTTTCTTGTAGCAGCTGTCATATATTACAAAAACTGGTAGATGATTACTGATATCATTAATTAATTAATAATCCAGTTATTGCAAAGCAGGTTTGTAAATATGTTGTCTTTTTATGTGGCATTGTGAGAAGTAATTCTACAAGGTCTGGTAATTTAAGGATACAGGCTCAGACTGCATTGTATCGATAAACTCCTTTGGTGGTTTGTGATCATTTGGGTTGAGCAGATCAATGTTAAAAAATCCCCACAGATGAAGAATATCTTCTGAGTTGAAGCTGTTCCAGTTCAAAATCAGCTCCCTTCTCAGCGCTGATCCATGTTTCAGAGATGGCAATAATACTGAATGGTTGATTAAACTGGCTCAGATAATGCTTCATTTTTTAAAAGTTTGAATACATGCTTCTGCTATTGAAATGTATACTAAAGAGGTTTTTGTCAGCTTAAACCTGACCTGTTGTACTGATCCTCTGAGTGATAGCAGCAGTTGTCAGTGATGTCATAGTAGAAATTATCATCCAGGTCAACGTCATCTTCCATATCCTGACGTTTTTACGCCGTGATATTAAATGTTTTCAGCTTTATTGTATCGCAATTCACAGCCGTATAAGGTGATCTTTTGTCAACAGATGATGAATTATTGCTAGTACTGGGTCTCGTCCTGATGGTGAAGAGTTCATACTGTCTGTTTTACCTTCAGTCCCATTAATCAAACACTCACATGTGCACATTGTGAATGCTCAAAGGTCTTTTAGACTTTGACCTGTTCGATCTCACTGTGATGGTCCATTTCCCAACCATTGAGCTTATTTATTTGCAGCTGTGACTGCAATTCTGTTTGACAAGACTCAAGTTCAAAGGCACAAAAATCAATATGGATTTTTAGCATCCGCAACTTCCTGACACAGAGAGGCAACAGAGTCGAGGTGGATAGTCATTGAGCAAAGGGTCTCCTCAGGGCTATGTCTTGAGCCCCCTGGCGTTCAACCGGTTCATTCATCACTGCGCTGCCATGTTCAGTACCAACCACATCATCAAGCTGATGACATGATGGTAGTGGATCAGACCAGCAAAACAATGAGTCTGCGTACAGAAAAGAGGTAGAGCTGTTAATATCTTGGTGTAGCTCTTTGGAACGCCCGTTAAGCACCATCACTTGCTGTTGTCCACAGAGGTGCGTAGAGGTAATGTGGAGAGGATCCTGGGGATCCACCTAGCAGATGATCTTACCTTCAGCACCAACACCACATCCATTATTAAAAAGGCCCACCAGCCGATCCATTGTCATCTGAGTCTGATAAAGTAAGGCCTCCGCAACCTGCACCTCAGCGCCTTTTACAGAAGCATCCTTGAAATTGTTCTCAAATGGTCTTACCTCCTGGTTCGGGAACTGCATGCCATAGCAGAATTATAAAGCTAGCCAATAAGATCATTGGCTTCCTCCTTCCCATTCCTGAGATGTGCTTCCATGACTGTTTACGTCATCAAAGACTACCACCTTTCCTGCATCCCGTTCCCTGTCCTGCCATCAGGGAAGAGCTGCAGAAGCCTCCAGCCAAATCAGTCAGGATGATAAACTTTTTTTTTTCCCCTTCCGGCAGTCAGGATTATAAATGGGCTGTGCCCTCTCTCCATGCCATACTCTCCTTCTCTACTAAACAGTCACATACCTTCTGAACTGTCTGTTTGGACTCTGGCACTCATGAACTTCTTATTATAAATAGGTGAAAAAGAAATAAGTATATCTATCATGTATTGTGGCATACTGAAAGAAACCTACTTTTGTTTTTGGTGGATTTTTGTGTACAAATGTGCATGTAAATGACAGTACAGTAACCTTGAACCTTACATATGGTTTGCATGCACATCTTTCAAAATAAAAGCCCCACCAAGAACAGAAGACTTTCTATCTAATCAAATTCTTGTAGGCAACTTAGCTAAATATGGTTCATGAGGAGTTTTTACATGGAGTTTAACACCTTGATTCCACATGATCCATATATTCTCTGCTTTCTATTTTTCTACATAAGGAATCACATTCCTTTGCAGATGGAGGAAGAATTCACAGCAGTAATGGCAAAAGCTGTTTTCTGTAGTTTTCCTGTCCATTTTTTTAATGGAATATACACAAAGAAATGCTGCAAGAGAATGAGACTAATGATGCAAAAGGGTTTGCACGTTAGTAAATTGTCAGTTTGGTGAAAGATCTAAGCAATGATGCGTGCACATTGTGCCTTACATTACAGTTTCCATTTGTTCCAATCCCAGTCAGTAAGAGCCAGCTATAAAGATTTCATTCAAATCGTCTGTTTGTTTGTTAGCCTGTTCACTATTTCACCTGCTAATTTCCTGGTACACACTGCAGTCTGCCTATAAAAAGCACCGCAAAGGTGAAAAATGTTCAATGTGCTTTAAAAATCTGTTGGAGTTTTTTAGGGATTCCTATCACAGTTAATGGAAAGCCACTTGACTCATGTGAAAACACATGGTGTTTATTTTAAATGCTCCAGATTTAGTTTTGAGGCATCAAAATGTGGCATCACAGAAAATCATCTTAGAAAAGTCTTGACAATAATGACACTAAAATATAAAAGCCTGTTATCCCAAACAGTCTAACTAAATAATGATTTCTGCTTCTGCTTTTATTTGCAGAAATGTTTTTCATATTCCTTCATGCAAAAGAATGATACAAATATGATTTTACAAGACTATTTATTTATGTATATATTTATTACAGTAGTTTAATTATTTTAAGCACAGTAGACTAAATAGTCTCACAGCATGGGAAACTGTGCCAAGCTGCATGATGAGACATGGATAATAAAAACCTAAGTTCCATGTGGATTTAAAGAGCTGTCAGACCAGTTTAGCCTTGTTTTACCTTGAAATCTCAGTGTAGTTTGATCTGCAAAGTAGCGAGTTCATACCTGCTTGGCATTACCTCCACAGCGCTGGAGTGATTCAGTGGTTTAAGGAACTGATATCTACAGTTCAGGCCTGTGCTATAAGACCTCTGTTGGACTGAAAATCATCAAATCAATGATAGCTTTTTCTCACAGAGTAAAAAGCTCTGTATCATCAGAAAAAACATGGTACAGAAAGACTTGAACAACAGTGAGGCTTTAGCTCCTTGCTTTTTTTATGTTCCTGAGAGTTGAAACTAAAGCCACAGCAGACTGTTTTGCTTTGGACTAAAGTTGTTCTTATTTCTCATCCTGATATAGTAATGACTGACTCAACATAATAAGCAACCCATTATATTTTCTTCTATTCTCTGAAGTACACTGCTACTGCAGAGCTATGTGTTCAAGTCAGCTGCTCTTTTGCACCTTTCATATTATGTGCCTTCTCTGTCCGTAAAGTGGACATTATTCTCCTCAAACGCGGGCTCCTTGTTTTCTGCAGGTGGAGCCACTGGGTCTTGGCAGGAGTTCACTTTCCTATTTTGATCCATTCATTTAGGAATTTATTTTAGTTTCTTCTAAATTAAAGTCTTTGCACTCCTTGCTACATACTGCCCTTCACACTCAAAGCTGCCCAGTTTCTGTTGGGGTCTTTTGTACCTGGGTTAATCTAGTTCTTGTCTGAGGATGTTGTTGGGTTTGAAGAGAACCGGGATGTTTCTGAAACACTTTTACAATATATGGAATAGCAACATTCTTTTAGGAGGTTGTATAGTTTCTATATAGGAGCAGCTGTAAGTCCCCACCAGTCAGGACCAAAGACGCCTTTTGGATGAGAAATGAAATGTCTTCAAGAACTAAGAAAACCAGTCCACTTTCCTTCTATGATTTATTTTTAGGATTATCATGACCTAGATGACTGAAAATCTTTACCAGTGAATTTGGGTTACGGTGTCTCCAGATAATTTTGTGACTTTGAAAAAGGGTGCTAAAATAGACTTAAAACAGTCAAACAAGCATTAATAAAAATGTAGCAACTTTTTGAACAACCTTAGATTAGCCGTGTTGTTTTTGTCTAAGTTTTTTTCGATTGTGCGTTCAGTCAGGAAACGGAGAGTTTTAATATGATAATTTATAATCTTGGATGTGACTGGAGACTCATAAAACATGTTGCAGTGCAAAGTATATAGTTTTACACAGTACTGAGAATGCTTCCTTCTGAAGAGTTTTTTTCTAACATCAAAACCCTATGACATCACAAGGGGTGGAATTTCCTTATATGGTCATATTCTTTCCACTTCTGGCTAAGTGGATGCAGATTTTTTTCGACGTCAGCAACTGAGCAAATGTACTGTATTTGGTTGTGTTTTGTTTTGGTTTTTTTTTGCAGTGCTTTACAGAGGAGTGTAGTGTTGATTCACTTCCATGCATATCGTGAAAAAACAAAAGCTTTACAGATTATCATGCAGGACAGCGTTCACTGTTTCAGCTTTGGAGTGAAAAGTGATTTTGGAACATGATCATTAGCTTTTTCATTTCTAGGCTCCAGAAGCTTTTCAACTTAGTGAGCATTTGCTGTTGTAGTTTGTCATACTTTCAAATTATGAATCTGATGGTGGCTTGAATAGTTATGGAGGATTTTTAGGTTATTTTAATGGTGTCCGTCTTGGAGCTGTGGAGTCTTCCAGAGCACCTCTTACATGCCCTCTTCTTTTTTCACTATATTTGCTTCTGCTTGAATCAGTTCTCAAAAACATGGAAGTTCAATTCACTTTCATGCTGACAGCCATATATATATATATATGTGTATATATATATATATATATATATATATATATGTGTATATATATATATGTGTATATATATATGTGTATATATATATATGTGTATATATATATATATATATATCTATATATATATATATATATATATATCTATATATATATATATGTGTATATATATATATATGTGTATATATATATATATAAGAAAAATGACTAAGGTCATGTTATTTGGGCCTAAGTTACAAGTTGTCTTGGGCACTGGACATCAGCTGTACCTTTTAATACTTATATTAGTTCGGTGGTCAAGTCAAGCTTTTGTCATCGACGGAAACTGGCCATGGTTGAGCATTTTTTTTCCCCAACTTCACTTTGAGATTTAAATCCTTGCTTTTATCACAACACGTGCATTAGAGTTGGCCAGAAATCACTTGGTTGACTGCACTTAGTTCAAATTGCTGCTGCATGACTTTTTTTTTGCAAGAAAACGAGAGCATATCACTCCAATTTTAGCATCACTTCATTAGCTCACGGTTCATTTTCGCATTAATTTTAAAGTTATTTTATTTGTCTATAAATGTCTCCGTGGTCAGCAGACCAGATATTGTTAGTCGTCTCTAAGACTAAGAGGAAGCTTCGAGGTGACTGCGCTTTCAGTTGCTGGTACAAAATTGTGGGAGGAGCCTACTTTACCTATCAGACAGATCGACTCAGTTCCCGTTTTTAAATCTTCTCTTATAACATACTTTTTCAGTTTGGCTTTTAAATCGGTTTGAGATCTTAGTTTTGGTGTTTTATCTTTTTGTTTCACTTTTGTTTTATGCTTTTATGTTTACATTTGGTTTACATGTTTTTAGTTTTTAATTTTTAATTTTAATGTTTTAGTGTTCAACACTTTGGTCAACTATAAATAAAGGTGAGTTGAGTATTTTGAGTTAATTTACAAAATCTGAGGTTCAGCATGCAAAAGGCAACACCTTCGGCTGCTACCCTAATCACACTGCACCCAACGGTGCAAACCCATATGCCCCCTCCTGCAGGCGGTGACCCCACAGGAGGGTGGGTGAGGAAAGAATTGAGCTGGAGATTGACAGATGGATCAGTGCAGCATTGGCGGTAGTGTGTACCAATCCATCGTGCTGAAGAGAGAGCTGAGCCAGAAGTCGAGGCTCTCTGTTTACCAGCCGATCAGTGTTCCTACCTACTATGCTTCTATGTCCTGTACGCTGATGCAAAAATACAGGACAGATGAATGAATGGTACCGCTGTCTGACTGGTCCCAAACAACCGATCAAACGGTTGAGAGGAACATAATTTTCTGCCACAAGAAGTCCTGCACCAATGTTCTGGAACTGCACACAGCCTAAAGGCTTCATTTGTAAAGATGTATTTAGATTTTTGTTAAATGTGATCTTACGGCAATTCCCAGCTGTGTGCTTATGTTTGATTCATTAAAAAAACATGCTGATCATAAACATTCCCATCTGTAACTCACACCTGTGGTTCATATCTCTCAAATTAACATTAATTGAAGAGACTTGTTCCCTTTTTTTCTCTCTTGATGCAGCAGAATTGAGGGTTTTTTCAGTAATAGAGCAAAAGAGAAGAGCGTCATGGTCAATTGAACTCCTTAATGAAAAGAGATGGCACACTCGCTCACTTGACATTGATATGGTTCATATTTGCCTTCATTTTGTTAAAATTGGAAAAGGAAAGCGTTAAAATGTTTCTAAAAAGGATGTGGGCTCTATCCGTTTTCACTTGAATGCATGCAGGGTTTTCCTGAAGGGGGCAGAGGATGAGTTAGAGCTCTCTTTGTGTAACTGCGACTCGCCAGGAAAGCCAGTGCACTGATTAAATGTCTCTAATTGATGCTTTTACAGATGCACAGATGACAGAGTGTGAAGCTGAAGCAGCTATTTAAGAAGCTCAAGAAGTAGAGCGAAATCATTATGCAACACCTTCAAACGAGTTATGGAGAAAGATCAGCATTTTTCTAAAATATATGCCGTAATTAATGCAGACGTCAGTTTACCTGTGAAAATGCTGATCAATTAAAGCATTGACCAGGAGTCTGAGTGAATACTTCTGCTTCAGCAGTAATGAGGCTTCATGGGGTTTAAAAAAAACAAACACTGTTAAACAGTTTAACTGACATCTTCTCAGCAGGGTTGTGCAACACATTTCCAAACGTAGCGTCATCAGCGAGTTGAAAGCTGTCAGGGTGTGTGTTTACATATGGCACAAACATCCAGAGTACTTTCAAAACTATCACCTACGTAAAACTCATCAACACGGAGATCAGGGTCTAAACTCTTGTCTTTCTACCCCATTTTGTTGAGATTCCTGTTTGAAAACGACACAAATAAAAATAAGTATATGTCAGCAACTACAAGTTACATATCAGGTTTTTGAAGATCACCGTGGCACATTAGGGAAAACAGTTTTTGTGTTTGTGTCACTTGAAGTCTCTAAAATTTGCAGTATGACAGCGCATAGGACAGGATTTATGCAATTCAGAGTTGAGCCACTGAAAGTAAAGTTGTTTTTTTTTTTCTTTTTCTTCTTTTCGTCGTAACTTAGAGCTGTGAGGTTTTTTTGTAAAGTGGTTGTCCATACTACTTGTAGTCTGACCATAGCCACAACTGTGGAGTTTAAGTTTTTACGTGATGGCAGACTTCTGCTTGTAACGTGTATCAGGTGGCTGCTAGTAGAGTTGTTACGTTAACAAACAAATCAAGTCTGTTCACTGGCTCTGCAACGCAAATGACAGCAACGAGTCACACGCTCCTCCTTGCTGCTCCGCTGAGCGGTGAGACGGCGCAGCGCTCCAGTCTGCAGCAGTCTCAGGAGGAGGACACGCTTCATTTGAAGTGAGTGGCTGGCGATGCACAACGTCAGAATGACCCATCGGATCTAAGGAAAAGGCAGCAGCAACTTAAAGCACTGACTTAGAGAGACATTAAAGCAAAGTGTAATGTGTATCAGAAAATATCTCTTTTAAGTCAAATCATTTGCGTCAAAATTGAAAATACAACACCTGACAGTGAAAGTTTACAAAATAAAATGAACATTTTATTTATAATGTTGTTGGAAGTTCACATGAAAATGAAACAAAAACTGTTCATCTCACCAATACGCACATCTAAAAAAGATATACACCTGAGGAACAGCTTGACAGCAGAGCGTTTTATTGGTGGGAAGTTGCTTTCTGACTGACTGTGATCTGAATCCTACCCCGTCATTCATCCCAGAGATTATTTCCCAGATAAAATGAGTTATCATGAGACTGGCTTCTTAACAAATAAATAAATAAATGAGCCTTTTGAAGGTTTCTTTGAAAGGAACAGCTCTGAGGACGGGTGGATTTTGTGGGATTGCGAGGATGAGTTGTCGTCTTTGACTCAAACTGTTCCTGGCATCAACACCAAGGTCAACACACACGGGCAGACGTTTCCCTGTTTTCTGGATAACGACTCCTCTCCTCCTCTGTCCTGGAGTGTGGAGTCTGCAGAGCTGAACTACCGAAAGGTGCACACACGCTGAATACAGACTCAGGTTTGCCAGCCTCTCTGTGACCCAACAGTTGTTGCCGTGGTCATATTTATCTCTGCTGAAATCCAGATTGTCCTAATTGGCATTTAGAGGAGAAACCAGCAGTGTTCCAGTTTTTAATAAAAATGAAACTCTTGCCCGTGCCTGTGTGAGGAGGTGATCTGCTGCCTCCCATCTCACATCATGAGCATATTCAAAGCTTGATTTTTCATTTTTCAACATATTTTTTTTAAATCTTCCTTACACATTTGTGGTTATTGCTGCTTCTATCAAGAAGCTGAAACAATCGACATGATTCAGTGGCTGATAAGGAACAGACAAGTCCTGACTCAAAGAGAGAGGGATTTTCAGGTTGATGCTTTAATTAGCATAATAAAACAATGAAAGCAATTTGCTGCTGTCTAACCAAACGATAGATGCTGTGTTTTGTGCGTAACTTTGGTCATGTAGTTTGTAAAGTCATGTTTATGCAGCAGACACCCTGCTACACCGGTCCATGTCCACACCTGCAGGTTCAACTCGTGACGTAAAACCTGTCCTGAATACACACGTACTGTCAGTATGAACTGACACACATTTGCACAAACTTAATATTGAAGGTAATGCAGACATTATTTTATGCCAAATTATTATGGCACGTTACATAAAATAAAAATCTGAGGACTTGTCTCTGATTTATGACTCCAAATGCAGTTAAATCACGAGTCTGAGTCCAAGCCTGGGTGTAGTCAAGTCCTTAAATGAAGGTTTAAGTTGGACTCAAGTCCAGAACTCGTCTGTCACGATGAATGAATTCTGGTGGTTGAACAGTCATTTTTCATTTATACTCCAGATTCTTCGTTGATGGAAGTCTGGGTTTTTACAAGGTTTCTCCAAGACGAGTAGATCAGCGTTACTTCATTATGGGCTGTTATGTCAGCTGTATGCTGAAGGTGGTTGTCATTCATGACACTTTCCCAGTCAAGCCAATGACATGCCTCCCCACAGCCTAATTCTCCCACCACCGTGCTTCATTGTCGGAATGCTGTTTTGAAAAATTGCATCAGTCATATTTCTGTTAACTTGTTTCAAGCAAATTGCACCCAGATCAGTTTCTCAAGTGTTACATTTATCATTTTGAGACCTTCCTATGTTAGATAATACGTTTCAGGAGTGTTTTTCTTTTTTCTTTCTTTCTTTAAGCATGTTTACCATGAATTTCTAAACAATTTAAAAGCAACAGTTTGGATTCATTCTCGTCAATACTAATAGTCTCAGAGTTTATTATATAACGCATACATTTTAAAAAAGAAGCCTAAATGTAGAAGTAAATAGATGTAAATGAGGAAGACTATTTTTGACTATTTTGCTAGCCTTAAGAATTCCAGTCAAGTACATTTTTCTTACCTCAATTGCAAATATATTTTTGCTTAAAATAAGACAATTTGGCAAGATTTATGGAATATTAGGCTTATTTCTAGATGGAATGTTTTTGCAGTGTAGAAGTGGGGCGAATACATCCCACAATTGTTCTTGGAGCATCTGTTTCCACCTAGTAGACCTGGAGAAGGAGGTCTGAAATGGACATTCCATTTAGATAATAGTTTGTTTGTTTTTTAACAACATGATTGGTCTAATATGTTGGAAAATTAGAAACGGGTGTGATATCTGTGTGGTTACTGATGGAATAAAGTAGGTGAATTAACATTTATTCTACAAATTCACATCTTTTTAGTGCACTTGAGCTGAACTTATTTTCAATACTGAGAAAACTAAAACGATTCATTTCAGAATCTGAGCGTTTGCTGAGAGAAGCTTTCAAATCTGAACTCCTTAGGTAAACATGACAGCCCCTTTCCTCCTATGAAGAAGATGAGGTTCGTCTGTCTTGCTCTTTATTGGAGTTAGTATTTCAGCAGCTCATGTTTGCAGATATTTCCCTAGTGGTTCATGAAATGTACTCCGACTCTCAGGTTGTCCTGGTGGCTGTAGGATAATGAAGCGCCTCCTCCATGGACAAATGGACAAATTAGGACATGCGTCAGCGACTAAATGAGGACGAGTAATGGCAGTTGTAGCCACGGCGACGTCCCGGAGATGTGTTCTGATTTAGCAAAGAGAGCGTGGGGAGAGAAGCGTAATTAATGAATTTATCTGAAATTAATGATGTCACAAAGCAGAAGGAGGGAAAGAAAAGAGTTTAATTTCCAGGTTTGAGGATTGTTGACCAGAATTTTTTTTGGCTTAGATTTTCATCAGCATTTGATACCTCACCTTCTGACAGACGGTTTTACTTGTTGGCTCGGTGTGGATCCATCTGCTCCTCTTGTTGTGGTTTTTCTTTAAAACGAGTTCAGAGAGATTTACACATACATCTTTCCCCATGTGTGCTAATCAGATCTCAGCATACTTTTCCTCGTGGGACAAACTCATTGTTCTGCAACTGTGACACTGCTTACCGTGTGCATGCATACTCTGTATTTTCAATCATCAAAAATAAAGCTTTTCTGGGGACTGAATTATACTTAATTTGGAATAAATACATAGATTTCCACTCCAGCTAACTCTGCATGCTGTCAGTGTGTGCAGAGAGTAAGGAATCTGTTCTCAGTATGAATAAATGAATATATGAATATGGAAATGCTCTTCTACAGTTCAGCTATGAAAATCCCAAACAGGAGGTCAGATTGCAGAAAATTAACTGTAATGTAGTCAACATTTACAAATGATCATGTGCAGCATCACACCAGGATAACCCACTGTCATGTTTCCTAAAGCCAACAATACAGAAAAGCAGATCATCTTTCATGTTGAATGTTTCATGTTCCTTTTTAAAAAAGTTTGTGCCCCAGAATATAGTTTTTTTTATTTTTTTTTTTTTTCATTTTTTGGCAATTCTAAAATACATGAACCTTTTAAGGTGTTGCTCAACTATTTTGAGTGACTATACTTAACTTAAAGCAAACGTGTTCATATTTACTGTAGCTGTGACTAAGTGTTCAAACAACTAGTGAGAGGCAGGGTTGTCTCCACATTCGGTTTAAATTATGTATTTATTTTTACTCCAATTCACTGCTTTATTTTTGTTCATGTTCTGTTGAAATCAGTGAATTTTCTTGACAGGCCTCAGTGTCCACATGTCACCAAGTTAGAGAGAATGGAGAAGAAGAAGCTGTGGGTTCTGGTGTGATTTGTCAGTTTATCAAAAGTTTGGATGAGGCCGTTTGTAGAAGGGGAACACTGAATGTGATGGACAGATTCTCAGCGCTGTGTGGACACGCACTCTATCACTGCCACTTCTACAGTTGCTATGGTTACTAGCCACATGTGAATCAGAGCTGAAGCACAGCAGAGAGGAAGGGGTCTGTTAGTTGTAGTCATTCAATGTATACATTGCTTAGTGATTCATATATATATATATAAAATAATTTTTTTATGTGTTTTAGATATATAATTACAAATAATAATAATAAATGCAAATAACTTAAACTTTGAACAGACGATTGAGAGACTTGAGAAATTAAATATTGTAAATTGTGAACTAAAGTAACTTGGTACTGACAAGCTTAAACAACCTACTTTGCAGTAACTTGAATGTGAGTGAGTAAATATATACCTAATAAAAACTGCACTCCACCTTCAAAGTGTGCTATAACCAAAGAAAATCAATAATTGTATTTGTTTTGGCTATTAACAGTAATATTAGCATAAAATTAGTCTCCACGTTATCGCTTGGTTTCACGCTGCTCTTTGCTCATATGTTAAGACTGTTAAGATTCAGGTAAATTCGGTTTGTGTTCCACCAATTCATACCTTACATAGGCTAATAATTCAGTCTGATTGTTGTTAAATCATCCATCCATCCTATTTCTATACCCTCTGTGCAGAGCCACAGCGATTGGCTGGAGCCTGTCCCCGCTCTCTGGCGAATGCAAATTCTTCAAAACAAAGAGCACAGCTATGTAACCCTACAGATTAAACTGAAAATAACTCCAAGTTTCCCCATTGCAGTGCTAGACACTAAAGTACCATCATCCAGAGCGGCTGCATGGCTAGACGGTCTATTCCTGAAGCACTCAGGTCCAAACACAACAACCTCAGTTTTAGCTTGTTGCTTTTTGATGAAACACAGTAAAATATTTATTTACAAACTTTGTGTGAGGCATGTCAGCTATCACAGTGGATCCTTGTGATGCAGGAAGCCTGAAAAATTGAATTTGTTCTCTTTTAAGAGTTAATTATGTGTGTTTTTGCTAAGACAATGGATAAGAACGAACTGTATTTGGGTCCTTTTGTCTCACTGCTGCCTGACTTCAGTTAACATGTTCAGATGTGTGCTATTAATGACAGAACGGGTTCAGCCTGAAGCTACACACAGGCCTGCGGACAGCGCTTCAGCTGAACACTGACATCCTCATAATGAGCCTGATCGATAGCCTAAAGGCTGCTCGCACAAAGGAGGATTAACTGTGTAAGTGGATTAAATCACACTCATTCTTTTAATTGTACAGCAGCGATGACATCTTCTTGTCATCCAGGCTGAATGTAGGTCAGTGCATGAGTTCGAGCAATGTTTTGATTAGTGACTGTTCATCTTCTGCTTTGGGATTAGAGCTTTTCACTACCCTTCCAGATCCTGCACAAACACTGCTTTTAGGTCCTTGAACTAGCACGTCAGTCCACTTTCAGTGCCGATGAGGAACGCACAGAGGGCAGGTTTGGAATCATCTCTGCAGTTGAAGGAAGTCTGAGCGCAGAATCCAAAGAGTTAAATGAAAATCAAACAAAAGTTTAATTACTAGATTAATTTTTCCTGCTTTTTCTCTCTCTCTCTGTGTGTGTGTGTGTGTGTGTGTGTGTGTGTGTGTGTGTGTGTGTGTGTGTGTGTGTGTGTGTGTGTGTGTGTGTGTGTGTGTCGTCCTCTGTAGCAGGCTAATTAATCTTCTCTTTTAGCTGTTTCTGGGTCTCTGCTGCATTTTTGTTTGAAGTGGATAATTTATGACTACCGAGCCTGTTTGCATAGACTTCATTAGAATATAAAGAGCCATTAATTATTTGGTCTTTCTGTCTGTCTTTCTGTCTGTCAACATTTGATCACTGTAATTGGCTCCTTGTGATTGGTTGACCGGAATTCCAGTGGTTTACAGTTTCATGTCTCATACAATATTCCATCCCATGTTTTTTTTTGTTTTTTTTTTTCCTCTTGTTGCCATAGCAACTTGCTTTCGGCAGCTTGGATACTCTCACTAACCAGCATCATTATTGTTCCTGAAGGCCAGTATAATTCATTTTTAAATTGTCTACCGGTTGGCTTCAGTTAATGAGGATCTCGTTAAATACCTCAAAAGAACAACAATTTTGATAATACAAATAAAGACTTTTTTGTTATTGTGGCTACATGCACATGAAGCAAAGTGCAGAGACCAAATCGGCACACAACAGATTTCTGCGGTGTGAAGCAGAACCTTCCTGAAGAGTTTGTCACCTATCTTAATCACTTCCATTGGAGTTTGGCAGCACCCACAGTCTCTGATCAGGGTGCTAGAAAACATCACCACACATGGTTAGGATTAGGGTGGGCGGGTGTGGGGTTGAGGGGCTGGATTTAGCCGGACCAGCCATACCCATTCACTTCATGGAAATTCTCTCTTGTGAAATGGGCTGGGGAGGGTTTTATGCAATAACTTGTAGAGGAGTGCCCAAGAACCACTATTTGAAACAAGATGGTTTCATAATTGCTAGAAAATCCTTTGATCATCATGTTTTTACTGCAAAACTGGCAACAGTCATTCACCAGTGTTGCATGCTTAATTTCTCTGAGTGGGTGCAGGCCTATCCGGTTGTGTCCAGATGCAGTTTCTTCTCAAAGTCAAATGGAGAAGATCCATAAAAACTCTTTCTATTGAAGAGGAAAGGTGTAGAAAAGCTGGCCAAACTGAATTGGGCTTTGTTATTAAAGAATTCCTTAACATGAGCCATATCTTTGCACAGAAACCCCTGGAATCCAACATTAGGAATTCAATTCATCAGTTATAATTTCCCTTTACTTGAGCTCTTACCTGTCAAAAGTAATTTTGCCTGCATGCATGTTGTCATCATGGCACGGACTTGATACATGTTTTAGTTTTAATCGTGATGTGGAGATGAAGGGTCTGTTACTAAATGGAACGAATGAGAAATTTCATAAAAAGAGAGGTTATTGGAACCTGTTAAAGGGTAACCTTCAGGATAAGTTGCACATCATTAGCCACACTGCTGGACCTCTGTGGATATGTACTCGGCGTGTTGTTGGAGCCTGACAAACCCAGCACGCCCACTTTGTGCAGTGCGTTCCAAACTCCACTGATGTGGAGCCTGCTCAGAGCACTACAATGCGCTTTCCACTGGGTCAACAGGATGCTGAAGAAACAGCAGGGCTGATGCTGGGTCAGCTGAGCACAAGCTGTTGGTGAGGCGCAGAGCGTGATGGAGGGAACGGAGAGAAACAGATGGTGGAGTGGAAGAGAGAAGAGAAATGACCCGGAGGGGAGGAAGGAGGAAAGAGGAGAACATGGCAGGGAGTGTAGAGGGAAGAATGAGCAGATCAACAAAACAGATGGAGAAATGAGGGTGAAATCAGAGAGGAAGACAGAATAAATATATTATATAAATCCTCATCTGGCTAATGAGATTCAGTCTGCTGAGAAAGGAGGAGACGTTATCTGTCTCTGTTCTGTTTCATAACTGCCAGGTGTTGAAGCGACTCTAACAGCATAAACATCACGACAATCACTGCTGCCTTCGCCAGACTTCAACAAACGCACCACTCAGTGCGACCATGGCAACCACTTTGGAGAAAAATAATGGAGCAGTAATTGTACTCCTATGTGAAAGCAAGGCATTGTTGGACAGCTGTCCACCAGAGATAATGTGTGTCCAGCAGCAGCGGCGTTGCAGCTGAGTCATCTGCTCTGCGGCCCCAGATGACATTAAAGATAATTGTTAGCTCAAACTGCTGCTCTGGGTGTCACAAACTTCACTATCTGTCTCCGACAGTCGTTTTATTATTCAGCTGCCATTCAAAGAGACCTTTTTAAAGACAATAAATTGTTTAACCTGCACTGTGAAAGCAATTCAGTGCTGGTATACATTTTTAAAAGCTCACACGAAGAAACCCTAAGTGGTGATATGGTTCAGTATAATTTCATTTTTTTATTTTCTGGGTTTGTTGGAAAAAGTTTTGATGTCTGGTCCATCTACCGTCAACATATTATAGAAAAATGACTTTTTAAAAGGCACACCAGCCATAAAATTCCTGATCAGATTAACACAAGGACTTGCTATGATCCTATTTTATCAAGAAACAGAAGTAAAGGTGCTGTTTTTTTGTTGTTTTTTTTAAACTGTGGTATACTTCCAGTTACATCTGTGGCGTTAATCCAGCATAATTTTATAAAAATTCTTTCACAACCAGACACCCCCCCCCCCATTTATTTGGTTCAAGATCTTTAAAAATAAACAAATATAAACAACCCAACAAGCAAATTCAAACCTGATCATTTAAGCAGGTTACAAAGACGGGTCTGAAGGTATAAAAACCCTTTGATCAACCTCATGGCTTTGTTCTGGTGCCTAGGGGGTCAGATTGTGAACATCACAAGTGAATACTGCATTAATACGGCGTACAGGTGAAACGCAGCTGACGAGAACAAAGAGACACTAGACAGACAAAGTAATTACATTAAGTCCTTCCATCAGTCTTTCCAGCATCCTTGATGTCCAAAAGGTGTTTGACACATTGATTCTATCACATTTATTTATTGACAAATAAATGGAAAAGTTGTCACATGTCGGTTTAAAATGACGACTTGGAAGCAACATCAGAGGGAAGTCTAGGATGTGAGTAATTGGAAATGAGATAAGAGGCGAGTCTCTGCAGCCGCCCGCAACAGACCGTGCATCCATTGAGACTAATCGGGTCATTTATTACATTACATTACTGTTTTCCCAGGTATGTTGTAGTGCGGTAAAGGTTGGCTCAATTGACCTTTTAAATGGTTCTCGGCTTATACCGTTGTAGGGAATCGAGGCCTGTGATTGGCTGGACTGGCAGAGTCAAACCAGTCACCTGGCCCCAGGCGATCCAATGGTCACTGTCCTCCCAGTGTCCTCTACTCACACAGATTTTCCTCTTGTGTCAAGTGGCAGAGACGTGTGTCAGAACCGACGGCTAAACATCTTCGCCATCTCATCAGTGGTTGTCCTGTTCCAAAGATGACTCCGCACAATTTTCCATTTGAATTCAAGTTCAGTTGTACTGATCACTTCAGTTTCCAGTTGTAACTGTGGTGCAGCTGCCCTGAACGAGTCCAGTCGATCGGAGGGTTCTGTTGTCGTCAGATAAAACGATCTCCAGGGTTCAGTCGTCCTTCCCCCACGTGGAGCTCATTCTGACTGAAGCACAAAGCTGCCAGTGAGTTTCGTCCTGTGGCAAATTAAAGTTCGTCTGTCTGCATTATTGCTCAATGAGAGACGGGGAGCAATCTCTTACACTTGTAAAGCTGTCTTTAATGATAATTGATGTTGGTCCATGAAGTTGTGTTGTGGGTGAAGGTTATGCTAAAAGTATCAGGCCAAATTTGGTAAAAATTACTTGATATGCAGAGCGTACTATATGGAACCTCTAAAATGTTCATGTAAACCAACAAATAAGGCATTAGTCTTGGCATTGAACTCTGCTCCAATGATATTCATATAGTTTTTAGGATATTGCTCTCATCCTAATGAGCATTTTTGTATCCAAAGTGACGTATACCTTTCCGTCAGCCCATAAGACCCTTGCAGTGAATGAGGCATTGCTGGTATTTGCATCAAGTTTTCTTCTGTCATTTATTTCTTATTTACTACATAGCTTTATTTAAATGCAATTTCAAAGAAAAAAACCGTAACATTTCACTTCATGTTTATTGTAATGGATTGTGCAGCTTATACGTGACATTGTTTGGGGAATGGTTGCAGGTTGTCATGGACTTATATGTTTTGTAGTTTTCCGCCCTTTTAGTCTTCCAGCAGAATAATCCTGGCAGATACTTTTGTCTGTCTCTGATTTTTGGACTTTGATCACAGTGGTGAGACTGACTCCTGCTTCTGATTCTGTTTTTGGTCAAAAGTCATCACAGTGTGCCCAGTTAATGAAAACCTGAGGTATTCGTAGGTCAGTAGTGGGAGATGAACTTACTGATACGCTGCATCTCCATGATGCCCTCTGAACTTTTACCAACTGCTATTCTGCCTGAGGTGGCTGCTACATAACCCAAAATCTGTTGGAATCCTGGGTGGCAAACTTTTATTTATTTTGCAACATCTTTCTTCTCAGAAGAATGTTACCAACAGAGGTCAAGTCAAGAAAAGTTTACTGTATTTGCTGTAGATTCACTGCAAAGACTAATGTGTACTTCAGTTTTACTTCAGCTCCTTTGTTCCAATGAAGCAAAGTTATAATTTAACAGAATTGAGTGAAATATGACGATTGTGTCTTCGAGAGTTCAGTTCAGTAAAATTTTTTTGCCTTGAACTGATTATGTAACACTTTCTATGGAAGATTCTTGGACTTGATTGAATTGAAACACGACTGACTTTGCCCTGATAGGCAGCTTTGCATTTGAGAACTTTTTTTTTTTTTTTTTAGAAGATATAGACATGGTTTTAGGCTTCTTTATTTTTTATCTATAATTAAATACATTGCTTAAAATGTGTCTTTTTGATCTGGTCAAAGACCTTATGTGCTAGAGAGACCCTTAAACAGCCTGAATTATTTTTAATACACCATTAGTAGCCTTTTTTTTTTCCAATTAAAGCATGCTTTAATTAGAAAATGTGGCCTTTAATTTAAAAATGTATTTTTTATTTTATTTCTGTATTGGCTCTACTTAAAACCCCTTCAGGATGAACACGAAAATCAACTGTGCAGCAGACCATTTTCCACATGACATCTGAGGGTTTCAGATCTACAGGCGTCTACAGACGACCTAAGGAATGTTTTTGTGCTTGGTGCTGTTCATTTTGTCCAGTGTGAATGCAGTTATGGCACTTGGGTTGAGCCCAACACAACCGGGGTTGGAGTTTATTCAAATAATATACCAAAATCTGACGCAAACCTCTTGGAGAGAAAAACTACAGAACCAAACAGGACCACAAGCCTAGAAACACATGAGTTGACTCGCTCCGACCGTAGCTCTTCTTCATTTTGTTGTTGAATTATCTGGCAAAAAGTGATGACAGCCAATCCACAAAGGTCTGTCATAAACAAGCAGTACTTACGTACATTGGATCTTCTTCCAGTACCTACATTGTTTTGTTGTTCATGCATGAGACATTTTATATGAGCAGTGAGGATGTTCTTGTGAGGATGTTCTTGTGAGGATGTTCTTGTGAGAATGTTCTTGTGAGAATGTTCTTGTGAGGATGTTCTTGTGAGGATGTTCTTGTGAGGATGTTCTTGTGAGAATGTTCTTGTGAGAATGTTCTTGTGTATCTTGATATAGCTGATTTTTGTGTGTGAAAAGAACCTAAACCAGAAGGAAAATGCTACAAGTTTACAAAAGGCATCACGCGGCCTGGACCAGAGTAAAGGAACTGAAGCGTGACGGCACCCTACGTTCATCATCAGGACCACACTGATGACCTTTGGTCGTTGCTAAACCCCTTCATTTAACCGCTGCATTTAATTTTTATTCGATCATGTCAAACTGAGAGTGGAACCGCATTCACCACAGTAGACTAGCACATACATTTGGCACATATTTATTATGCTTGAACAACTTCAAGAGCGAAACCACATTAATCTTGCTTATTCTGAATCCCAGTATGATTTCTGTTATAGGTGCATTCACGCTAGGCATGTTTCATTTGAATAAAGTAAACTCTTCTGCGGTTGCCGTTTTGCTGCAGTTCACTTTAACATGTATGAACTCTGGGTCAGCACAAAGAAACCTTTGTGCTGACCCAACAACCAGACAAAGACCTTTTAAACAGGTGTGGTCTGCTTCCAAACCATCAGTCAAATCAGGTTTTGCCTACATGTCATCTGTTGTCTTTTGGCCAGTGTGAATCCAAAACAAACCAGGACCTTACACTAAAACAAACAAAGTGCATCATTTTCTCCTTAGGTCCAAATCAAAACTGCCAAACCAGTGCACACCCTTAATTTACTGACACTAAACCCTCTTATGATCTTCCTCGTAATATCTGTTTTTCTCAAAACAGCCACATCATCAGCATCATGTTTATTCCGTGGAAGTCTGTCTTCTGAGGAGATGTAATGAATGCTCGAGGCTGCAGCAGCATTTGCTGCAGCTGTTTGGGTTCGTCTGTGGCTGCAGGTGGCACGATGGCTCTGACTGGGTTTTAGCATTCAGAGTCTCTCCTCTGGTTTTCTCCGCTCTGTTGAATATGAAGCAGCTCTTATCTGAACTAGCGAAAGATAATTGGTGGACAAGTGAAGCTTGACCACAGAGAGGGAGGCAGAATGAGACAAGGCAGTGAAACAAAAAGACAAAAATAGAAGCACTTGGTAGTTGCGTAGCTTCGTCTGTGACATTTCTGGTGGAGGCATGGGGGAAAAGACCCCTGGCTCATTCCCATATGAAGAAGGTCGCAAAAACACCACAGTGAGTTCAGGCTATACTCAAATCTTTAAATAAATTAAAAGCTGCAAGTTCATAACAAAGGACAGACTTAAAATAGATGCTATTAACAGTAAAAGTTGTACATGAAAATTTGATGGAGGGTTTCCCTCCACAGCCAGGACGCATCAGGCAACTTCTCTGAAGTTGGGAGGTCCTCGCTCATTTCTGTCTCTCAAGATTTGCTTTTATTGAAAACTAAAGTGGATCATCAAATAAAAATTTCATGTTCCCAATATTAACAAGAAAGCATTTATAATGGATTTTTGTTGTTGTTGTTGTTGTTGTTTTTAAGAACACGCCTTTCAGTGTTTGTTCTTAGAGGCTCAAAAGTCACTAAAGAAAACTGAGGTTCTAGATTTATAGTATCTGGGTGTTTTTATTAAACAAAGCTGGACCTGAACCCACCCACTTGCATTTTACTTGACACCAAGGCAGTAAGATGTTTATTAAATTTATTTTAGGGAAAAGGTTTGATTCAGCCTGAGATGCAATCGACTCATGACATGACACTAATGATATCTAATCTAATCTAATCATTAGTGCCGCCCTTTAAAACTTGGATTTGTCAAAAGTCCAAATGAGCAAAATCCGAGCAGTGGTTCTCCTTTTCTGACAAAAAAGCAGTGTAATGAAAGTGAGTCTGCAGGCACAGAGAGAATCCAGTTGACACACCCGAGTAACTGCTTGAGAGCGACACCAGTGTGTGAAGTGAATCTAATTTAGGTTATATTTCAAGTTTCTGTGTGTGTGTGTTGTGGGACATGTGGGACCTTCTGAAGGTTCGCTCTGCAGTAAAATGAAACGATTCATTTCAGTTTAATTTAAATGTCTAGTGAATATAATGTCTCATTTACATGTTCCACCTTAAACTCAACAGCAGATTTGCACTCCCCCTTAACGTAAAACAATCACATTTCCATTTCCCCTCTGCGGCCAATCAGTTCTGCTGTCTGAACCCCAGCCATGTGGGTAATGAGCTGTCAACCAATCACATTCAAGCAGCTCATTACTGATGGAAACCATAGTAACATGTGCAGTATGCTTCATCATACATTAGCTGTTGTAGACCCTCCGTCGTGCTCAGCCTTGCTGTCGGCCAGCTACAGTATTTGTATGCTTGGGTGTCCATACAAAAGCTCAGAGGGAATTCAGACGCATTTATTGTACAACACTGAAATAATTTAACTTTAAACATAATCAAGACAAGTGGCTTTTGAAAATAAATCATGTGAATCAAGTTTTGTAGCACTGCAACATAGCCTTTGTTGGTGTGCCCACCCACATTTCAGTGGGGTGTGGGTGGGCTGTGGCTCATACAAGATCGTCCAAGGCTACTCGAAATAACAAAGACGGCTGAAGGATTTCCCATAACACAAGTTTTTACTGCAGAAACATTCACCAGCGTTCCTACGTTGCTGCATGTGGTTTTGGATGTAAATGGTTGCTACTAGTTGGGTCGTCGCTCTGCTGTCAGATGATAACAAAACTGGCTTCTTGTTGGAGCTTATTGGCTGTCAGTTTTCTCCAGTTTTCTGCTGTTTAGCACATTGGATTTAACCTATGTGTCCCTTTTCAGTGTTTACATTCCCAGTCAAAACAAAGACTTATTCATCCAGTAATGAGACAGCCGAATATATAAATATATATACCCCAAACAATTACAGATGGTATCCTGTTATCAGTCCCATGAGTAGATCGGTTATCATGGCAGCTAAAGCAGAAAGCGTCTTCTGCTCTTTGTTAACAAAAATAAGTAAATGAAACAACATAAAGAAAAGGAAAAACTAAAAGCTGGGGGTTTGAGTCCTGGCCTCACACTCCAAGTGTTGATCATATGTTGTCAAAGACGTTTGGCTTTTTTAATGTGGATTTAGCCAGATAAGGTTGCTTCTGCCTGGTTCTCTCACATGACCAGTCCTGCAGTAGACCTTAGTTAGAAATGCCCACTTTATTAGTGGACACTAGATTAAAGAGATAATTGTGGAAAAAAATGATAAATTAATAAAGAAATGAATATATACATATAATTAGGAAGCATATGAATAAATTACTGCATTAATAAAGTATGTTATAGATGGATGATTTGCAATATGCAGCTGTAGCGCAGTTCCTTATGCACCTGAAAGTAACAGGTAAAGGGGTGAAGTGACGCAAAGGGCTTTTGGCCACATATTGGTATGTAATACGTTGGGAATGAAAAAGCACTTGATGATGGCATATGCTTCATCCAAACACTTCCTTGAATTCTTTGAAAGTGTCTGGAAGGAGGCCTTTGGACAGATCTTCAGCTCACTGGAGTCCTGGCTCTTCATTGGCTAAGCAACGCCTCTGTGTCCTCCTCAAAAGAGCTGGAGTACATGTCATGCATAAGCATGAAAAGTTGGAGAGATGGGTGGGAGGATGGATTCCCTTTTAAATTTCTATGAATCATGCAGATGGTTCTAGTGGATGAGATTATGAGCTTTGTCCTCTCCGATCTCATAGCTCACAGTGTGATTGGTCAGCAAGATGTAACAGCAAGCTCATTCCTTAATTTGCTTCAAACCCATTTAACCCAACAAGATATAACTATTATTCATTGCTAATCACATACATTACCTTTTAGACATTAATAATCAATTTAGAGACCATAAGAATCTGGAAATTAACATCTGACCCCACGATGACAGTATTAATTTGGGAGATTAACATTATCCAGTATTGCACTGCCATGCTGCAGTTCTTGCTGATATTTGTCAGCAAAAGGAAACTTGTGAGCTTAAACACATGCTGATGAGGGTGTGCTGAGGCTGTTTGGCTACTATGTTTTGCTTTTTTGATGACCTGAGAATGTTGCTTTGATTATTTTTGCCACTCTATTAAAATTAACTCTGCAAACATTTTGTCCTGTAAAAGTGGGGTTTATGAAAACAGGGACATGTAATTGGAAAGGTGTTGTCAGAAATCACATCCCACTGTGTCATGGGAAATGTAGGAACATCATTGTTGGATAGTCTGGAATACACCAGTTGTAGAAGTGTCATCAGTAGTTGGTTTTACACTGGTGTCCGCCTCTCACATCTTCGCCCCTTTTATTAGGTAGGAAACGTGAAATAGGTTCAATCGACTTCTGAGGTACAGCAACTGCAGCAAAATGTAAATGGTTTTAGATAAAGATGAGAAAACTGGGGAATTCTACTCTGATCTGACTGGCTGTAATGTCACTGAATGACATATTTCAGATGAAGGTGGCCCCAAACAAAGTGGCGCAATTTGTTTAACCTCCACCCGATGGTTTTGCTTCCTGGTGTAAGTCCTTGTGATTGATTGTAGTCCATCCATTATCTATACCCGCTTACTCCTTCTCAGGGTCACGGGGGTCTGTCTGTTGCATGTTGTCTGCATAGCTGGCAAAAGGCAGGGGTACACCCTGGACAGGTCGCCAGTCCATTGCAGGGCCACATACAAAGACAAACAACGAAGGACGCTCACATTTACGGGCAATTTAGAATTATCAATTAACCTAGTATGCATGTTTTTTTGGACTGTGGGAGGAAGCTGGAGTTCCCGGAGGGAACCCACACAAGCACGGGGAAAACATGCAAACTCCACACAGAAAGACTACTGCGCAGGAATCGAACCAGGAACTTTCTTGCTGTGAAGCAACAGTGCTAACCACTAATCCACCGTGCTGCCCTATTGATTATAGTGTTTTAGTAGTAGTATTTTGATTAGAGGTTGAGCACAATGCTACTGAAAATCAAAAATGTAGAGTGTGCAAACAGGTTCTATTCTGAGAAGCTGTTTGTAAATCTGATTTGTTCACAAGTCCAACATTTGCATTAGTACGTGTAGATAAAAGTTTGTTCTAGACTTGGACACAAGAAGAAAAGGTATATTGGTGGTTTTGAACAAACATCATATGGAGGATGAAAGGATGGTGAACTTCATTTTGTAACACCTGACACCGAGGGCACTACACATCTGGCTCCTAACCACATAAACCCCAACCATAACCACATACATAACCACATAAACCCCAACCATAACCACATAAACCATAACTACATAAACCATAACCATAACCACATAAACCCCAACCATAACCACATAAACGTCAACCATAACCACATAAACGTCAACCATAACCACATAAACCATAACTACATAAACCATAACCATAACCACATAAACCCCAACCATAACCACATAAACGTCAACCATAACCACATAAACGTCAACCATAACCATATAAACCATAACCACATAAACAATAACCACATAAACCCCAACCATAACCACAAATAATCCCCAACCATAACCACATAAACCCCAACCATAACCACATAAACCATAACCACATAAACGTCAACCATAACCACATAAACGTCAACCATAACCACATAAACGTCAACCATAACCACATAAACGTCAACCATAACCACATAAACCATAACCACATAAACCATAACCACATAAACGTCAACCATAACCACAAATAATCCCCAACCATAACCACATAAACGTCAACCATAACCACATAAACCATAACCACATAAACCCCAACCATAACCACAAATAATCCCCAACCATAACCACATAAACGTCAACCATAACCACATAAACCCCAACCATAACCACACATGGATTCACATTTGAAACCATGAAAGGACACATTCTGCTTCCTTCAAAACAGACCTCCTGCCCTTAAACTCTAGACATTCTGTGCCTGAAAGCATTAAACCCAGTGGATCTTCATGACTGCCTTCCTTCTGCAAGAGAGATCCTCATTGAAAAAGAGGCCATCTGGCTGTCTGAGGAGTCAAATTGAGACATCTGTTCATACCTGAATACCTGACTGACAGAGCAACTGATGGTTGCTGCAGAGTTCTGGTATCGGACTCAATCAATCTTAGAAACAATCTGCTGGAGCTCAGCCTTCTGCTGAGAAGCTGAGCACCGTGTGAAAATGTGTAAGCCGAGAGGTCTGGAGTATTTTTTTTTTTTTACCTAAATGTTTATTTTAAAAATCATTACAAAAAGTCAGTGGGGAACTCAGACTGAAAACATCAAATAAATGTCATCATCTGACTTATCTGACTTATCTGAAGGCAGCATCTTCTCGTGACCTGGAAACCCTAACCTCCATCATATTATTGCAATGAAAGAAGGCATTAAATTGAAGAATGAGCAAAGAAAAACTTTTTAAAAAGGAATGTATTATAACAACTATGTATGTGTGTGTGTGTGTGTGTGTGTGTGTGTGTGTGTGTGTGTGTGTGTGTGTGTGTGTGTGTGTGTGTGTGTGTGTGTGTGTGTGTGTGTGTATATATATATATATATATATATATATAATGTGTAATTTTTTTTTATTGTCAGTCCTCTTGACTGTTCATTTAGCTTTGAGTCTCCATGATATAAAATTTCTTCATGTATCTTGGCAAATGTGCAGGTTAAACTGCACTATGCGCCAGGAAGTTGGAAAACTAATTTAGCAAACATCAAACACCTAAGGATGTTGATACAACAAACCACTTTCACTTTGGTAGGAAGCATAAACATTTGACATGGGAGCAATGGATGAAAGTCACATGATCTGATGAGTCCAGGATTGTACTTATCTAGAGTGACTGGTGCATCAGGGACGAAGGGAGCGGATGAAATGATGCTCATGTCATGTCTTGTGTCTGTTGTGCAGGCCTCTTGTGGAAGCATTTCAGAAGCCACCCTGCAGAAGAAACTAATTTCGGCCATTTGTATCCGTGATCTTGTCCTTTCGTTCATTAGCCAAAGTGTATGACCATAGATGATGGTGGGAGCATAGATTGACAGGTAAATTGAGAGCGAGAGCTTCACCTTTCGATTTACGCCTTGGAGGTGTTGATTCTTATCCCAGCCGCTTCCCACTCCGTTGCAAACCGCCTCAGCACATGCTGAAGGTCCTGGTCTAATGAAGCCAACAGGACAACATCATCTGCAAAAAGCAGAGATGAAATCCTATGGTTCCTAAACTGGACCCCGTCTGGTCCCTGGCTACACCTAGATGTCCTGTCCATAAAAACTGTGGCAGGGCTGCCCTTTGTCATCGATTCTGTTCAGAGTCCAACATGCACTGGGAACAAGTCTGACTTACTGCTGGCAAAGCGAGCCAAGCTCCTGCTCCGGTCATACAGAGACCGAACAGCCTTTAGCAGAGGTAAAAGGACATCTGTTCAGTAAATGTGTAAAAATCTGCCTCAAACTTGACAAGTTGCTGCACCTTTAATGCCTAAGATTCTTATTTTAAATTAAAACTGATACTTAAACATTTCTTGCACATTTACATGAAAATGCCTCCTCTTTCTTCTTTAAAATGGACAGCTTTCTGTAATGGTGACAAACGTAATTTTTGATATTTCTCTTCTCTTTTGATCTCCTCTTTAATCAAGCGTCTTCAATGTTTCCGGCTGCTCTGTTGCGACTGTCCGTATTTCACTTGAAACGACTCCACCTTTGTATTCCAAAGGGACACATTTCTACCTAAATTACTTCTGAACCACTAAAGCGATGCTTAGATCGTGAAGAAGTCCTCCTCAGCTGCCTGCCGTGTCCAGCAGCTCCTCTCTAATGGAGAGAGGTTGAGTATGCCACATGTTGCTCAGAGCTTCTTTGAGAAAACTGCTGCTGCAGGGAGCTCCTCCCTAACCCAGGGCTCCAGACTAGGATTTTTTTTTTTTTTTTTACCACCACACCACAAACTTTAGTGGCACACCTTCAATCAGCATGCAACTCGGTTCAACTCATTTCTCCCATTTTAACCCTAATACTGACAAATGTTTGGCTGATAGACAAGACTATCATTCAATTTCACACCTTTACATCATTTTACATTTGTGAAATTTGTCCTCTGCAGACTATTGTTAAGGATATATTTGGAAACTTTGCCATCACTTTTTTTGTGTCCTTACCTCCTGTTACTTAAATATATTGAGTAAAAACACCAACAAAGCTGTGAAGCTTTTAAAGATATGAGAGGAACGTAGAAGTCCAGCACTATCTATCCCCCATCAAATATCTTTGGTTTTTTTTTTTTTGTCTTTCTTTCCCTCTATTTCTTTTTTAATTTTCCTATACAATTCCAACTCTTATGACAATCTGCCAGTAGAAAGAAAAATAAAACAAATGACTTTCATGGTGTCATTCAACGGACCAACAAGGAGGGTTTCTAAAACGGCATGTCCTTGTCACGCCCCTGCAATACTTGACAGCAAATTACTGTTATTAAATTTTTTTTAATAGTATATTTGGGTAAAAAAAAAGCACAATCAATGAGTTAAAAAGAAACCTGCCAAATGTTCAGTATAATACAGCATGAAAGCAACCTTTTTAAATTACATCAGCTGGACTTCAGTGGTCCTTGTCAATGACCATCCCACCCATCTGTAAAAACGACCTACGATTCAATTAAAATGTGACTTTCATTGAATACAGTTTGAATTAGATTATGAAGTGATTATAATTAACTGAATTTAAGGGAACTTCTTTAGTTTCTGTGGAAAGGGCCTTCAAATAACTTTTGCTGTAAACTTGCGAGAAACAAATTGAACTTTTTGGCAAAGTTTCACTGTTGCTGCATTCCGACTCATAAATTTTCAAGCTTCTTTCTTCCCTTTCTGTTGCTCATACGTTTCTTCACCTAAACAAACTTGGTTCACACCTTTCATCTCAACTCCCTCCCTCCCTCCTTTTCTTCACATCTTCTTTCATCTATCTTGATCTCATCTTTCACACAGATGTATGTGGAACTCCACCTGGAAAATGCCATGCATCCATGTTGTGGGGACAAAAGGTTTCTTTCGCAGGTTGTTAAAATGACTCATGTGTTTAATTTTAACCCAAAATGAGACCAGCTCTGATGCCAGCAGTGATTCTGTCAAAGGGCTGCATTCTTTTATTTATGAGCGGTAATCTCACTGGATGAAACTGACTGGGTTTGTCGGTGGAAGAACTTACTCAGCATGTGCTGAAAGGCTATAATGTGTTTTCAGACTTATTGGCGGTGCCGAAACATCCCTATGCTGCCATGGAGAACTGGGGGCTGAGCGTCTTTGTGGAGCAGAAGATCCTGTTGGACGCTGAGGTGTCGTCATCGTCCTATCAGATGGAGCTCACCATGGTGGTCGTCCACGAGATCTGCCACCAGGTAGGGGGAGACGCACCGTTCAGTCTTGTGTGAGATAGTTAACTCACAATACATCTGTGATGAAAAACCAATCGAGCACACAGTTGCCAAACAAGATATTACCAGAAAAATGTAATGCAGTTGTACACTGCAGCATTAGTGCTTGCTGGAGCTTTTCATTCTTCATTATATCTAAAGTATCTCGTGTAAATATCAAGTCAGGCTTTGGCCTCACTTCAACTTCAATGACTTAAGAAAATCAAAAAGCCTTTTTAGCTCAAAGTGGATTTTAGCATCTGTAACTTGACATTGAAAAGACTAAATCCTTCCTGCCAAAAAAAAAAAGTAATTAATTTCCAGTAAACCCTAATTACCAAAAGATTGTCTGTTCCATACAGTTTCTGTAATTTCATGTAGTCAAGACATTTTCTGGGGTGTTTTTAGCCTTTAGTCGGTGTTGGAGAAAATGAGAATAACAACCAACTTACTCTGTTGCCTATAAACTGTTTAGGGTTCAAACTTGTTGAAAAAGTTCAAGATTTGTGACTTCAGAGGAGTGATGTTGAGGCAGTTGTATATGAATATAAAGCAGTTTGTGAGGTGGGGAGTTTTTGGCCTGGTCTTTGATGTTCATGTACTGCAGGTTCTTCTCCTGAAGTCTGTTATTACTTGCTTGGTCTATCTACACCAGGGACGTTATTGTTTCCATATGCAACCATTTTCTTGACCTGTACACTGGCTTGTTTTAATTTTAAGGTGTTTTTAGATTGGACCCCGGTATTATCCCTGCATGCATGTTGGGCAGAATGTAAATGCAAGGCATGTTATTGCTTCCCTGGTACCTGAAGCTGAGTTGAGGGAAGGGAAGATGACTCGGGAAGCGTTATCGAGTGGTACTACGAAACATGGCCCGCTGTCTGCCAGGTCGGCTTCCCCGACATCAGAAGAGCCGGCTGATGCAGGAGATGGAGCAAGTGTCAGATTCATGCTGAATTACAACGGCATGGGTGTAGCGACTTCGCCCAAACTGTGTTGCACAAATGTGACCAGCAGTCTCCCTTTGCCACTCCTGCTGTTGTTTGTTGAACGCAAAGAACTTCTTTGGCTCTTTAGTTTAATGACATGAGTTTTTTTTTGTCTTGCACAGCCACAGTATGTCATTTTAGTTGCAGATTACGGTTCTGTAATTCGCTGATTTATGACTTTCACAACTCTGAAGATAAGAAGCTTGCAGACATCCTCGTCTTATCATCAACAAATCCCACCCACGACCCGCCACCCCAACCCCATCCCCCAGTCCTGTTTACATTAGTCCTGACCTCTGATTAAGTGTTCTCTCGGAGGTGAGTTATTGGCGGGTCTCGACACGCCACCCCATGTCAGTTAGTGTAAAAAGGACAGGCAACACACTAGATTCAAGTGTCAAATGTGGGGTATCCACCAATGTAAAAGGAGCTTAAGATGATGCCAAGTGTCTGTAGTCTGACTGAAAAAGCCTTTTAACACTAAATAAACACCCTGCTGGCATCTCTTTGTTGGGAAAGAGGACAGTCGTTCAGTTGTCGTCATATAAAATGACTGCATTCCCTGCTGATAACTGTTGGCGCTGGCTTTAATTGGCAGTGACTATCATTGTCAAATTCTGTTGCACTTAAGGCTGCAAGAGTGTATTTGACTTTTATTTAGAAAAATGTGGATATGCGTTTTGGAGAAGTTTTATTAAGTTAATATCTTGGGGAAAGGTCCAACCAGATTGACTTCTCTTTCTATTTGTGCTCCAAGCCAATTTTTAAAACTAAAACTCTGTATGACCAATTATCACATAGAATGTAAAAAAAAAAAAAAGAAGACGGGATGTTGCAACGCTGGAGAGCCGCTCACTTTCGGTTTTATTAAGCAACCAAAATGTGTCATTGATTGATCGGTTGGGGTGGGTTGTCACATTTTTGCATCTCTACCACTGGTTTGAAAATCAAACTCAGGTTCTTCATTAACAAAACAATGAATGCAGCATGAATCTTTAAAAGCCACCCCATGATGGCCAAACGTTAATACAGTAGACTGGTTTATTACTTTACAGGCAACACAACCTAAGCACCATTCATGAACAGAGCCTGACTTCAGTCTGTAGTCATCATCTAACCTTCTCTCTCATTGCATGTCATTATTTCTTCTCTCCAAACATAAAGGTGCATCTGCTTTATAAATTTCCCAACAAACTGGTCTTACATATTGGCATCATCTTATTACACCTACACAACTGGCTGAACATAATGGTATTGTTAAACTCCTGGGACTTGGCAGTGGGGTCTTGATGAAAGCCTCATCAGATCATTAATTAGGTCTCAATGGACTCCTAATGGTGCCATGTCTGATGAACCCCTGGTGAGCATCTTTTCTTAACAGAAATCTGATTAGCTTGGGCTCAATCAGAGGCCATCGGGTGAGCATCCCAGTCATGGTTTTCCACTTGCTACCACATCTGATTAATCTGAGACTAATCAGAGACATGCTCTATAATGCGTTTCACATCAACATGCTCTGGATGCTCCAAATTTAATTTTTTCTTAAATTACAAATTTTATTTTATTTAAGATATCCTCAAGTAACATTCCACACATTTCTTACTTATTCAGTTGGAGTCACTTTTTGAGATCAGGCCTTTATTGCATTCAGACTATCATTTCAGCCTTTAATAAATATGCTTATCCTTTTGACATTTTTATCTAATACACTACACTACTCGCCTAAAGACGTTCATTGCAGATGTATTTGCTGTATTGACTTCATATTTGTAACTCTGCTGTATTGGTAGGCCTGCTGCAGGGTATGCCAAGCAACTGTAAGAACAATGTTCATTATTCGCTTTTTTTAATGATTGAATGTGCATACTCTGAATTCTAAATGAGTACTCCATAAAAACAACAAAAACAGGTGTTTGAAGCTTTCATGTAAGACCTGCAAGAGTTGCTTGCATTACCCTGGATATATCATTTCCAAGCATTTCTCCCTTTTGACTAGATGGTCAAACCACCCTCCTTACCCCTGGATGCCATCGGGCATGGAAGCGCCACACTCTGGCTTTTAACTCTGACTGTAATGCAACTTCAGCTCCCACTGTGAGTGTTTCATAAGCAAAGGACTTTTAAGTGCTGCCTGTTCAGCTGGATTCCTGAAATTAGAAACTTACCTATAAGCTTCAGTGATCACCGCCATAGCAGGCAGGGCTGAGCCTTGCTGTGCCTCATGGGTAAAGACCTGGCCACAAGCCGCTCGCCGACAAGTTCCCCTTCCACCAGGGCTGTTCCCTTTACAAATGCACATTACAGTTTAGCATTGCTGGACACTAAAAGATTCAGTGACCAAATATCCGAACCTGAAGTGAACACATGCAGTGAAAAGATTTGAGAGAGCCTCAGCCACTGGGTTTTCACCACAGACTGTAAACTACAAAAGGTGGAAAGGCCAGAGAGTGCAGTGGTTTAAAAAGTTTGAATCCACACAGTCCACACCACAGTCTCTGCTCGCTTACCGACTTGTATGCAACTGATTTCAGTAAAACTGTGAAATGAAAAGTAAAATTAGTTCAGTTCATCCACCTGAAAGATTTGACTTTTTGAACAAGTGATTTGGCACCAACACAACACTAACATCATGTGGTCATCTGCCCATTTAAGATGTAACTTTGGGGTAATATTCACTGTCGTCTCCAAAATCTGTACAACAGCTTTAGGTCACAATGTCTTATCCTTTTTGGTGTTATACTTAAAGGAATGGGGTGTACATAAAATGTGATTTCAACTTTTACAATCAACCTTTCCTCATCCATGCTTGAAAACACATTTGATACCGTCTGACTTGTTGTGGCCTCCACACACTAATGTAATGTTGGCATCAAGTCGGATCCATTCGCGGTTTTATTTTGACATTTGACTCCGTCTTGGTCTGTGCCGTTCTTGTGTCTGACTTTCTGCCAGCTTATCCGTAAATTCTCATGTAAATTGACTCTTCAGACAAAGAAGGGCTCATATCTTTAGAGAAGCAGCGCTTCTGGGATCCTTCTGGAACGCACTGATGTGCTTCTGTTGTTGACTCGAGTGGCTGTGGTTTCCAATGGCTGGTTCAATGAATGCTGACCTTGGACTAACCTCTGCGAGTCCAGGTGACCACTCTCCAAGGACTCCATGGACTCAATGTTGCCATGACTCCAGGTCCCTGGCCATACCTCAGAAGCTTAACCTTAACATGGTGTGGCGACCTGAGTGTGTGGCTCACCTCTTGATATCATACTCTTTCTCCTTCTTTGTCTTTTATTCTGGCCCAAAATTTAGAGAAATTATTTAACTTCTGCAGCGAGTCGACCATGAAAAGTTATTTACCAAAATTACGTTTAGAATGCAGCCACACTCTGACAACAGATTAGTTTCGGTGAAGATTGATCTTTTTTCAAATCCATTCCTAAACTTCAATGAACCACACTGGCCCTGGTACACAATAAAATACTTTCCCAATATGAGAATAACAATCTTGTAAAATATTTCTGCAGCCTTGGCCGAAGTAAACAGTCACTATGTGGTGTCTGCAGTAGTTAGTCGTTGCTGATGTGTTGAAAGCTCTTGAATGTGAAGCTATTACGGCTTCAGCTCTCAGATCACGCGCATGTGTAGGCAGGTCAAATCACCAGTGTGGTGCTGTGAAAAATGTTTAAAAGGTAAAATGTTCCTTTAGAGAAGATGACATACACATGCTGCGGCTGAATTTGTTGATAATTTGTTATCTTCTGGAGGCAAGAACACGCCGTCACTGAGCCTGGAAATGTGAGCTGCTGTGAACTGAGTGGTGGGTTTTCATTACAACTACTTTGATTTGAAATAGAGAGAAATGTAATAGTCAACCCTGTCAAGAAACGCAAGAAAAAAGTGCCATTTTCCTCTAACAGATGCAAATTATGTGCTTGTAAACAGACTGAACATGACACAAGTCAAAACAGCTTTGTGTTTGTGTGTGGATGTTACAAAGCTCCTCCGGCAACAGCAGAGGAGATGATCCTGTTTTTACAGTACGACATCGACTACGTGACAAGCAGACAAACGTGATGAAGCTGAAGAAAACTTGAATGTTCTGGTCAGAAAAGAGAGAGAGAGAGAGAGATGGTGAGAGCTGGCGCATGAGCTTGAAAAACGAAGACAAGCGTGGAAGAAGATGAAGAGGATGGGGGTGGCGGGGTGGGGGCGTGGGAGACTGAGAAATAAAGAGGCAATGGAGCAAAGTGTAGGAGAGTAAGAATGGAAACGGCAAGTGTTAAAGAAAAATAAGAGGAATAAAAAGATGAACAAAGACAGAAGGAGAGCAGAGCCCTGTTAAATAATGCCAAACTCTCCACCTCATTCAGTTCTGCTGCAGCATTCAGGCAACATATGCAATCAACATATTCTCTTTATTAACTCCACTGTCATGACCACACAAATTCTCGAAAGTGTTAAAAGGTGCTTTAGTTTTATATAATGTTAACAGAAATGACAGTAGTGATAATAAAAGGCGAAAACCTTAAATGTGTATTTCAGTGTAATGCTGAGCCACGTAATGTACTGTTTAAACTTATAATTCGATGTAAGCACAGAATGTTTAGAATATCTAATAAATATTAACTCGGAAGAAGTAAACTACCAATAAAAGGTGCCGTGGTAGCGGTTTTGGCAAATCAGTAATAATAACATATAAAACTTAAATTGCCAATAATGAGGAATGCAAGCGAGACTCATTACCAGAACTAAGTCAGGGCAGCGGTAATATTAGTCGTTAAGAAGTCTGAGTTTCCATTACCCACTGTGGTCAAAGTCCACATCCAAATGTCAAGTGTTTTTGCATCAGGTAAATAAATATGTTATGAATCACCTGCTTCTCCCAGGTAGGTCGTAATCCTTTAAATAAATTCCATGTCTCGTCTTACTTGGTATTGACATTACACAAAGGATCTGGTTTTTATGCAACACCATGTCTTGCTCAAGCTCTTGTCTTGTCTGCCAACAGTCAAGACAAGTGCTTAAAGTCCTTATCTGTAACTGTGTCTCGTGGCATACCTCAGGGTTCTGCTCTAGGATCAGCTGTGTGTGTGTGTGTGTGTGTGTGTGTGTGTGTGTGTGTGTGTGTGTGTGTGTGTGTGTGTGTGTGTGTGTGTGTGTGTTATAAATCTCCTCTTTCATTCATCCCTTATCCTAAGTAAGGAGTTTAAACAATTAATTACACCTGGGAAGTGTTATTCCATGTTAAGCCTTTGGCAAAGATTGTGATAAACAAACACCACTGTTATTCTGGTGCAGAAGTGTATGCGGATAGAAGATGTTGTCTTCAGACACCATTAACTAATACCTGTCACCAGCCACTGCAACTCACCGGGTTGACTATATATTTTACTTGTAATTGGCACCCCTAGTCTTTCATGTACCACTGCAGGCATTTCTTTTTCTACATATGCCTTGAGCATGGCCATAGGCTCCTAGTCGCTATAGCCTTATTTCTGTTGCACCATAGTTTTCCATCATGCTGAAGGTAGTCCGAACATTCCAGTTTGAAAATTCTCACTGGACACAGGCTTTGGTATCTCTCTTGGTCAGGACCTGGTGGTTGTCGTGGTTACAGGCGTATCGAAAGGGAACAGACAACTACATTTGGCTCCTCAGTTTGTTGAATTTGGTTATTGCCTGTGTAATTTATTTAGAAAGATCCCTGAGTATGGTAACATTAAGTTTCCCTAAAGTCAAGAGTGAAGCAGATTCTCTGCTTGGTCTTGCAACGCAATGTGAATAGAAGCTGAACTCATCTTTTGTGGTGACTGAAATGTGTATTTTCAAAGACACTATTAATAAATCACTAATTTAAGGCGTCGTGAGATCTGTCAGTCACTATATTCAATGAACTCTTCTTCTCGAGGTTCTCTAACCTATTTTTACACACTTGTTTTTATCATGAATTATATCTGAGTGGCTAATAACACATTTTTCTGCGACTTGACAAAGTCTGTATAAAAATAAATATGCATTCAAACTTTAATAATAAATTCCATTTTGAAAACTTCTACCTCCATCCCTGCACATGGGATAATTGAAATTTCATGGATCATTAAGTGCCTGCAGTTTACCTCTTTATTGGCATAGCAGCGGAAGTAGCTTCACGTTTAAAAAGTTGGCTGTATTTTGGTTGAGTTATCTTTGTGTCTCAACCAGCTGCAGTGGTGTGTAAATTAGTGTTTTCTGGGAACATTTTGATGAAGCTAAAAAGCCGCTGCAGTGCCCCTGCTTGACTGAGGAATGTGTAGTATTCATTAGATTTCCTTCAGGATGCAGCCTCTTACTGACTTTTCTTTCTGCTGAGGCTGGATGAACGACGGCTTCGGGCTACTGCTGCTGTGGAACAAAGTACAGACTGAATAACAATGTTAAGCACGAGTCTGTGCGATGCTCTGCGCTATATTAATCTTATTTGACATTTTATAAAAATGTATTTGTGTTTTTTTTTTTTTTTTTTTTTTTTTTCTTAAACTTTCTTTCACTTTTGTTTTGTCTATTTGGGCATCTTTCTCTAGCTCCTTTGTTAGTTTAGAGGATAGAATGAGAAGAAAGGAAACGATAATGTTTTGTCTGCAGCTTTGCACTCCATTTCATCCTGGAGCTATTCATCACACAAACACGTGCACACACACCCACACACGTACACACCCACGCTCACACACAGTGAGGCAGTTGTTTGAAGCTTTCAATGATCACCTTCTTCTGTTGTAAGAAGTTTAACTGGAAAGTAAAACCATACTTTTTTTTTTTTGTTTCTAAATCCCATTATAGAAGGGCAGCGTCTGAGCACCGGTGTGCATAATTTACTCGTGTGCATGTGTCCACTTTGTGTGTGTTCATTAGTAAGGCAGAAGATATTTAAGTAGATTTTGATCCAGATTAAGATGAGTCTCAATTCAATTTCAAAGTGCAAACAAATCTTAAATATAAAGTCAAAATGAAACTCGATGCTTCGGCTACAGTTGAAGAAATTGTGGATTTATGATGATGTTATAAAGGTAGGGTAAGGAATTCTATACAAAATGTCTTACCCATAACACTTTGCGCCGTTGTCAGACATCAGTGAGGGGTAAAATTATGACCCACATGGAAATGCTCAAGAATTAGTCAGTTTGGAGGACACGTCCGGAACATTTCCAAATAATGATTTCCAAAAACCCAAACCCGTATTTAGATGTAAATTGGTCTAAAGAAAGTTAACATAGTAAAAAAGAAAAGTTTTTTCACAGAATACTAATATGGGGCATTTTACAAAAACAGATTACCTGCAGCTGTCTAAGTCAATCAATCTGCTGTACAAGTAAAGTCAAGCGGTTTGGGTCAAAATTCCCACCGGGTTGAGTCTTTCTGGAACCGTCATCACATGCAAAGAAGTGCAAGTATGTGCGCGATCCAGAGTCAGGTTGTCAGATTCATAAAGCTGCGGTGTCCAGACCTACAGTGTGACGCAGCTCCATATGCATGTTGAGTTTAACATCAGACCAAACTAAAAACTGTCGATGTCCTGCTGGATATCTTCTGCTACATTCCTACGTTCCCTGCGTGCTGCTGTCGTCACTCAGGTGAACAGAGTGTCAGCATGGGGCTGTTTTCCTTCCGTCAGCTGAGGAAACGCAGATGGAGTCGTATAGATTATCGGTTCAGACTCTCAGATCGACACAGCTGATGTTGGACTGCCTGCAGTTACACATCGACAAACACCAGATGCAGAACCCAAATAAACATATCTCATTTCCCTTTTCAGATGCATATCTATTTTTAAAAGCCACTAGATCATGTTATTTACAAAGCTGTATAGCAGTTGAAAATGTATGTAAAAGTCAACATACAGATCAATAAATGGAGTCAAGAGATTCCAACGCATGGATTTCCATAATTTTCCTTTAGATGTTGATTATGGAAAGATATTTTGGTTCACATAAAATATTATCTTATCCTTAGATTTTGCGCCCTTTGTGTTCCAGCCACTTGGATAATCCTGCTTCTGATGACACTGAGTCAAGGAAAATTAATATTTTCCTAATTTTATAAAAAATAGTTTACTTTTTGGGGCTAAAACATTTTTCTGCGCAGTAAAATATTTTTCTCCATTGTCTGTCATGTATGATGGATATTGAAGTTGTATACAGGACATTTTATCAGGGGACATTTGCAAGTGACAATTTGGTAAAGTGTTTCAACACAAACTGTGTCAAAGACTGATGTCTGGAGGAAAGCAAAATGATGTCCGGAAAAGAGCGAATGCAACAATCACTGAACTGGAAATCGCAACCTTTGAGCCATCTTGAGGTCAACAGTTTGGCAGTTGTTTTTTTTTGTTTGTTTTTTTTTTTTTATTTTTTTATCAGAGTTCATTCATGCCCTTATTTCAGTCCATTTCTGCATGAGTATTTCACCCAAACCATCAGATGAGATCAAAAGATTCAGCTGAAGGCTGAACCGTAGAGCTCCAGTTCCAACCGATAACTGTAAGGAACGAAATCGACAGACCCACTGTGACATCGCCTTCGTTTTTCTAAAGAGTGTTTTCGAAGTCCGTTTTTCATCTTGCTCTATGGCACCATGCCGTTAAGGACTATCCCTCATTCGGCCCAGACCCAGTCCAGCTGGCCTCCTCTGGTTGGCACTGGCCTGCAGCCTTCAACCAGGTCGCTGACTAGACAATACTAGTGCAGTTAGCAGCTCAACCAGCCGTATTATCTCCAACATAAGAACGACTGTGCTCTGTCGACTCTTTATTTACTGCTCAGATGTCAAGTCAAGATGCTGCTACGTAGCAAAAGCAGTGGCACATCAATCAAAAGACCACACCCCTAAATGTGTGGTTTTATATAATTATACGTGATGATATCTTCCACGCAGATTTCATTATATATTATGTGCACCAAAGACATTTTAAAAACCAGATTCTAAATACATGTATTTATGATCCAAGTTTGGGGTCATTGTTGGGGTCACATGGCTCACTGTTGGAGCCAGCCCCAGTGGCCAGTCAAGGAACTGCAAGTATGTCCATGACCCAGTTTGTGTCTGTCAGGCGAGATGAACCCCTTGGGTCCAACCCGCTGATGGACAGACTGACCCACCGCTGAACCATTGAACCACTGATCTTTAATTGGCTCCGGATCTGAGTGTGCATCTCTGTTTTCTTTTAAGTTTTCTGTGGACTAAATAGTTTACAATGCAAATAAAGAGCCAGGAGATGTAAACAAGAAAGATGTCTCACCACATGAAAGTGTAAGAGTTAACTAATCTCTAAGTAACTTGTAATGAGCAGTTGTTTTTTCTGCTCAGTCTAAAAATAAGAGTTGATCAGAAACGGCTCATTTAGAGAGATTTATGTTTAATTAGGGACCAAACATTAGCTCATGATTCACTAATAACTCTGCCCAGTGTCACCTGATTGTTGTGAATGTGTCATAGATCTCCAATAAATAGTTAGTGATTAACACACATGCATACACATGTGCCAGGAGATGCTCTGTTTATTTCCGTCAGCTGTCTGTTAATTAAAACAAACAAAGACAAACACTGGGATGAGATTCAGGAAAACAGATTTACTCTCTTCATCTCCCCGTCTCTCACACATTAATTCAGCCATATGCAGGAGGAATTAGCGCAGTGTGTATTCTGGCGAGCTGACAGCAGAGTCGGCACACACACACACACACACACAGACACACACACACACACACACACACACACACACACACACGTGTGACTGTTCTTAACATTCCTAACAGATGCACTGCTCACCCTCCACTCACTGCTCATCTGAACCTTAAACTGCGAGTTATTTCCAGCCGGACTGTCATACGACTCCATGACTGACAGCCTGTAAGAGCTTGCTGTTCATCAGCTTTGCAGCCTGTAGGAAACAATTTGCATCTTGGTCCACCCCACCATCATGTCAGTCCATTTACACCGAACAGCAGAGAACTTTGTTCTGTTTCTGTAGATTTTTTCTTTTTTTCTTTTCCCCACCTCACGTTGCATCCCCATCTGCTGTCAGAACTGATGTGACTGCTGCAGGTTGCGTCTCCTTCTGCCTGGAATAGTGAAGTAATGGACTTAAGGGCAGCTGATGTTTTGTGGCTGGTCCAAACTCTGTTTTGATGATACAAACTGATTTTCAGAATTTATGAAGGAGTCTAATCGGTAAATTAGTTGGGGGTAAAGGCGTGGGTTTCATGGCCCCGATGTGTTTATGGATGTGTCCTTTTTACAGCACAAAATGCTGAGGGGACAGACAACTTCTGTGTAGCACATGGGTCACAGCCATTCAGCATTCAGGCTGGAATATTGTCCGTGTTTTTAACTGCAGTTCTGTCCTTGTGCATCTACCTTTTTAAGCAGACTGTGGGAGATTTCTGTTCTTTGCCCGGCCTTGATCCTTCTCACTCTGAACACATCTAAATACTTAAACACTCAAGTAAGCAGAGCTCTCACGTTTTCTGTTTTACTACTTCATTTCATCCACCATTTTCAGCAATAATCAGTGACGTTTCTACAGCCTGGAAATCTTTTCAGTGCTGATAGACTCACAAACAGAAAGTGTTGTATCATGACTGTAATAATGCACTTCCACCTCACTATTTCTGCTTTTGGAGTAGCATACTTGTATTTAAATTCATGAGGATAGAAGAAAAAGCACACACAGACACATCTGTGTGTGTTGAAGCTGTTGGTCTGTATACATTTCTCTGCAGTGTTTTGGTTCAAAGTGGATAATTTATTACTGCAGTCTTTGTTTGCATAGAATTCATTACCACATAAAGAGCCATAAATCACTTTGTCCTCACCCTCACTCCTCTATTTTTGCTTCACCTCTGTTTTTTATTATTATTTTGTCTCACAATGACAGACCTCATCAGCGTGGAATCTACACGTTTCTTTGTTTTCCAGTCTGTTATCACCTTTAACCCTCCTGACCATCACTTTTGATGCTGTGTATCAAAGTCCATGAAAGTTTTAAAAAGCCTAGAAAAATCCCTGATTGACCCATCAGAAAAGATTCAGAGCTATATTAAACATCTGGAAACATAAGCATTTTATGTGAGTTCAAGCAGCAGGGTGGTGACAACTACTGTAGCAATACTGAAGACACAGAAAACAATCAGCCGGCTGGTATAAATCAAGAATAATGTTTTCCTCAACATCTTAATGTCATTCATTCATTCAAAAAAGCTATGGAGCAAATTTAGTGCTCAGACGAAGTCGTAAGTTGTCACCAGATAATTGTCATGATTTGATACAAAAGCAGCATCCATGAACGGCTGAGTCTCTGAGAAGCAGCAGTAGGCAGAGGATCTCCACTTTATCAACAACTGAATAAGAAGAATCTTTGAAATGTTTAAAATCAATGTTCCTCAGAGAAAGTTTGAAAATGATTTGCATTTTTTACAGTGCATATTTGTATTAAACTATTCAAGAAAACTTGAAGAGTTTCAGTGAGTTGAAGGATAAGGATGCAAATTTAAGCTGGATATCTGTGATCTCTAATCCCTGAGACTGCACTGCATCAAGAACCGTCATTCATCAATCGCTGACACGACCATATGGATAAGGAATTACTGCAGGAAACCTTTTTATAGCACAGCAGTACTAAGCGACATTCACAAATGCCTTTTCAAACTTTCCTGTTAAAAAAAAATGAGGTTGGTGCTAGTAATGCAGCTTGTTTTTCAATCATGTGAGTATACTTCCTGCAAAGAAATAAAAAGTCATAGCAAGTGTAAAAATTGTTGTTTGGTGTTTTTAAACATCCCAACATTTTCGGGTTTTGAGTTTTCCAAAAAAAAAAAAAAAAAAATCAAAATTTAAGAATACCTTAATAATCCCAAAAGGAACATTGGTAGTTATGATTACAGTCTCTTCAAAGATTCCCTGTATAAAGTTATTGCTTTAAGCAGGAAGGATCTCCTGTAGCGGTCTGTGTTGCAGCGGATCTGAAAAAGCTTCCGACTGGGATAAACTGAAGATAAACAACATCTTGCTGCAAATGCTGAAGGACCTACGCTTCCTCTAGAAGTAAAGTCTGCTCTGTCTTTTCTCATAAACATCATCAGTCTAGTCTGCTGTGCAGGTGAACACTGAGGTATATTAGTCTGCTACCATCTCCATTTCTTTTCCAATGATGGAAAAGCTATTTGACTTAGTCCTCACTTTCCTAAAATCCACACAATCTTCTTTCTTGTTCAAGATGAGATGATTGTTCTAACATCATGCCACAAAACAGTCAACCAGTTCTCTGTTCTCCATCTCTTGTTCATCACTGATAAACCCCACAACTCCAGAGTCCTCTGAGTAGTTCTGCAGATGACAGGACTCCAACCTGTACTGGAAGTCTGAGGTGTACAGCATAAAGAGGAATGGTGAGAGTACAGTTCCCTGTGGTGCTCCTGTGCTGCATAAAGAGGAATGGTGAGAGTACAGTTCCCTGTGGTGCTCCTGTGCTGCATAAAGAGGAATGGTGAGAGTACAGTTCCCTGTGGTGCTCCTGTGCTGCTGGTCACCTGATCAGAAACGCAACTATTCAGTCTCACAAACTGATCTGTTTGTCAGCTAGGTGATTGTGGAGGCATCCATCTGTGATGTCTGGAGTTTCTTATGTAGTAAATCAGGTCGGATGGTGTTAAATGCACTGGAGAAATCAAGGAAAATGATCCTCACAGTACTGCCTGCTTTGTCCAGATGACTGTGGGTTAATTGAAGCAGGTGTATGATGGCATCTTTGGCTCCACGAAAAGCAAACTGCAATGGACTTTTGTGATGTTGGATGTTGTAGGTCTTTAGTCAATAGAAGAGAATATGGATGAGGTCTCTCTGGTACTGGAACCTGGCAGTATGTCTTCCACAGCACTGGAACCTTCTTCTGGCCCCGGCTGAAGTTGAAGAGGTGCTGCAGAATCCCACATAACTGGTCTGAAAAAGGGTTTCAGGACTCTGGGGTCAATGCCATCCAGACTTGCTGCCTTGTTCCTGTACAGTCTCTCCTGTGGCCTCTTTACCTGACTGCAAGAGACAGACAGGCGGGAGGGGGAGGTGGAATGGGGCCTGATGTAGTAGGAGACACTGGGGCAGCACACGATGGATTAAAAGTTTTTAAAAATGGGCATAAAACTAAAATATGAATGTTGGTTAAAAATTCAAGCAGAATGTAATGTTGGAAGCCAGAACTGAGAACATATAACTTTGGTGCCTTATTATGTGGTTTACTTTCACCCTATTTTGCTTTTTCAGTCCTGAAGGACAGGATGGTTAAATCAATAATAATGTGTGAGAGGAATACAGTTATATTTACATGCGTGTGTGTGTGTGTGTGTGTGTGTGTGTGTGTGTGTGTGTGTGTGTGTGTTTGTGTGTGTGTGTGTGTGTGTGTGTGTGCACCTTCTGCTCCTGTCGGTGACTAATTAAAGACCATAAACAAACATCCAACACCCTGAGTGTGTTTCTTTTAGGGTGTGTCTGTGTGCAGCTCATTAGTGAGATTGGCCACACTCTTGCAGCCACTTCAGCGAGCGGGCACACACACACGCACACACACACACGCACACGCGCACACACACACACACACACACACACACACACACACACATACATTTAACAACCACTAATCACCAATACAGTGATTTAATTCTACACAAAGCACTTACTGTCAATATTTATTACCATCACTAAAGGAAGTTTAAATTAAAATTAAATTCTTTAAATTATGCATTAGTTTAAACTGTGCTGGTTTTGAGACCAAAACAACTTGTCTTTTTTTTTTTTTTGGTGTGTTTTTTTTCCATCGTACATTCATAACAAGTGAAACGTACATATGACGTTTTAATAACGTATATGGAATGGTTTGATGCCATGTAGATGACTTCTTGCTTGCTGGAGTTCACAACTTCTGCTCAACAACATTCCAAATCAGCCATCCATTGTCCATAGCACACAGCGGCGTTTGGCAGACCATCACCAGTTCTAGCCCAAAAAGGCTACGCAAGACATTGCAGAAGTCGCAGAATCAAAATCAACATCACCGGCATGCCAAAAACAACAAAACGCTGAGCTGCCAAGACGTCTCCTGACTATGGCCGTGTGTGGACGTAATCCATCATCCCCCACATCCTCACCCGCATGCTCGCTCTCTGATTGAGATGATGCAGGTTCCACCGCCTCTTGGGGGAAATTGTGTCTGTAACTGTTAACGCCACTGTCAGTGGCGTTAACAGTTACAGACACAACTTGGGGGTTGTTAGAGGATGCATCTGCTAAATCACTTTATTCTTATTAAAAGAAAAATGATCTTGGTCCTGGATATATGCTCTGTTTTGTTTGTTGGTCAACTTCTTTAAATTGTTATGGATCAGTTTACAGGAACAATGAGGAGTATAGCTCAATGTAGAAGTGATTTCTGATACTGATGCAGTTCTGGATGTTGGGCTTTTTATTCATTTGAGGTTTCCAGTTTCTGGCCGTACGGGTTATGGTATTTAATACTTTAGTCTGGCTCTGCTTATTCTCAGTTGAATTCTCTTGTTTTTCTACCATGTGCATGTTGCCGTCTTTTTGTTAGTTTTTTTTTTTAAACGCCCTGCTTCAAAGGAAATGGCAACTACTGATGTGTGACCTACGCAATGAAAGTTACAAGTCTTGAGGAAGATCTGGTTGGCAAAAGATGATAAAACAGGCCTAACTTTAGGCTAAATTGTTAGAAAAATGATAAATTAGTGAATGTGGACACATTTGGTGTTGGGGAAATGTGTGTATTTTTGTTGACCAAAATAATCATTTCACAGGGGCACCCTGCCTCCATCCTGTGCTTAACTGGTTGCAGCTGGTTTAAAGATGTACAAACAAACCACGTCATATTCTTTTCTGTCCTATTCCACAATGGTGAAGTGGTACAAAGACTAATTCTGTGGATAAACCTCGCACAGCCTGAGAGTTATGATGGGCTTCAGTTTTAGCTTATCAGAGGTGTCACTTCATTTCACTCTTTCCTTGTGTCTTCAGGCACAAAGTGTTTTGCTCTGATTGATTTTTCTTCTGCTTCTTTTTAATTGACAGAACACATACACACTTAGAAGTGAACTGGGCTTTGTAGCCTTTTTTTTCTAGGCAATCAAAGGTTTCTTGGTTGCAGCCGGGTCTGCCAGCGAGCCTTATAAAGTACGTTTAATATCTAACACACGCATTAAGGAGTGGGGGGTTTGGACATTCTGTCAGCTCAACGAGGCGGGAAAAGTAAAGCAAAAACATAATGAAATAAAACATGAACACACTGCGAAACAAACTCGCACACGTCTCATTTCCATACTCTTAAATCACACTTGCACCTGGTCACAAAGCCGTGAGCTACTTTTAAATGCAAACGAGCTACAGGAGTTTGATATAAATTTACATTTAAACACGTAACTACACTACTTCTTTTTATAGGTATCTTACTCATCACAGCTTTTTCCTTGTGTGAGAACTATTAAAACCAGACACTTTAGACTTCTACATCATCACCTACTGTTGTTTAAGGAAAAGATATTTATGCACATTTTAATAATTCTGACACAATTGCATTTAAAGAAATGTCATAGTGCTTTGTTCAAAAATACCACTTATACCATATAAAAGTACCCGTACTAATCATGTCTGTACAGCTGTGTTCATAGCTGCTGGTTTCAGTGGACGGAGTCAGCCACTCAGCCCTCATCTCCATTCCCGCCACCTTTCTTGTGGTGTGACTGTTTGACAGCAGCTGTAGTTTGGTACTACCACACAAAGTAAAATTTGGACCTAAATTAAAGTCGAGTTTGTTATTGTCCAAGGAGAAACCATATGACAGTAACCAGACTGAGAGCTCACACAAACCACACTCCCTCATATTCTCCGTCTTCGCTTTTTCACAGGCAGTTGGTGGTGATCCCTCTCTTAGAAGCAATTGCACCCCAGATTGTGTGTTGAACTGGCTCCGGTTTTTAAAGCGCTGCACCACAAAAGACGGCACCTAAGTCACATAACACGCATGTACTGGACATTACACCAGTTAAAAATGACAATCATTTCTAGATCACACATCGGACAATGAACCAGCAATGTTTCACCAGGTTATAAATGTTGCGTTTTCAGTTTCCAACTTGGAAAAAAAATAAAAATAAAATGCCAACAAGAAGCTGTACATACAAAAGACATGATATAAAACATTAGACAAAGTGCTGGTAAAGCATTATTATATAATTTTATTAAAGGAAGGATAAGAGGATTATGGATACTTGCGTAGATATTTCAAAGAAATCGTCAACAAAGTACGGCAGCAAGCTCTGTGTCTCGTAAGCCTTCTAGTGTCGGCCAGTGTGTTTCCATACATTCTCTTTCTTTCTCTGTTGGTCTGTTGTCGTTCTGTGTCTCTCTAGCCACGTTTTTGCCCTCCTTTCACCTTGTCATTCAGTCGGCTTCTCTTTTTTTTCCCCAGTTTTATTATGTATTATTCTGCATTTGGGTCTTCTGCTCCTGAAACCTGACTAAACTGTTGAATTAAGCTCAGTATGATGCACTGATGCCGGGGTAGAGTGAGGAACGTAACCCAGCCGTGCAGAATTCCAAAACTACCGCTCCAAGCTGAGATCTAATCGGGTGAGAATGCTGCACTACTCTCCCACTCCCTTTCCAGTCCCAGCACAACTGGTCGGGAACTCTGTGGACCGTCTTGTCCTGTCCTAGACCTGACGTAAATCAGATGGTCCAACGCAGTTTGATTGAAACTGTCTCAAAATACAATAAGGACATATAGGACATATACATGTACAGTCATGAAACTGTCACAAAACATAAGATTCCGTTTTAAGAATTGATTTTACAAAGGTGAAGGGTTTCTGACTCTTACATGACTTTGAATATTTTACACTCATTTTAAATTTCACTTTAACAGTCACTACTCGACTTTCTCTTTCACTTGCTATTTAGTCAAGTTCAGGGATTTAAGAGCTACTTCATTATATTTGGAAAACTTTCTGGCTTTTAGCAGTTGATCCTCACTGAAAGAAATCTACTTTTTCTGGCTCACTGTATCGCTCTTCGTTTGCAAAACACACCAAAAAATATCACTTTCAATATCCTCACTCATCTATTGAGACATATGTTTGTCCTGGTTAATATGTGGTTTATTTTCCAGGTCATAATGGCCCAAATCTATGCAGAGGGAGCATCTTTCAAATCCAGATGTAGACTGTACTTGGTCCAACTGGTCCACATCCAACTTTGCTTATTTCTGATCTCCAGGTGATCTCTAAAACAGACTGTAATCCATAATCAAGTTTCAAAACTTAACATCATTTGGCTTGTGGCCACTGTCAAATCCCCAACCAAACAGCTTCCACCAGAAGATTGATTAAACAGGATGTTGGAGAGTTTGTTGGGACTGTTGTTGACAGCTTTAATTTCACATTCAGCCGGTCAGGACTGACGACACTCAGTGTCTTGACGGTTTCACAGATGCGTGGATGTAAATAGTTTCTGTGCCAAATGACAACCAAGACTCATTTTGTGTTGGCTGACACAAAGCTGTAAGGAGCTCTATCCAAACACAAAGTGGAAATCAGATTCAGTCCCTCCGCTGAAGTGCCGGATGAATATTTATCAGTGAGGGCCAGACGGGGGAGGAGAGGAAGGAGACGATGATCAAAGGCACAGATCTGCTTTGTTCTGAGAAGGAGCAAGAGAGAAATAAAGATGGAGAGCAGAGCAGAGGTGAAAGAAGGAAAGGATAACAATGATGGTGTTAAAACAATTGAGAATATAAACTCCCGTGTTTGTCTGTGTTCCCTGTGTCATTGATTCAGTGCTAATTATCTACCTCCATAACATGGTTTTGAACAAATGCAGATTTATTTATTTAGTCTTGTTTTCCCAGAGAGTATGGTGTGGGGCACCACTCCTCCGTTTTTTTTAATGTTCACTATCCTGGAAACGGCCTTCACGAAGTTTAAAACTCAGCCTTATTAACATCGGTCTCTATACAGAGTTACACTACCACCTGATGGGGAGTTCTGTTTCTGTCATCCCGATGATTGGAACCCCTGAGAAAACCCGAGTGTGGCTCCATAGCCGCCGGATGGCCTTCTTCTGCAACCTGCTTGTCTTTTGTTCCTTTGGGAAATACAGTAGTGTACTTTAGACATTTCAGAGTTTGAGGGTTGGTAAGACTAAGCTATAAATCAGTGTGATACTGAACCCAAAAACTATGCCTGAAGAGGCAGAAAAAGTCCTTAAAGTCGAGCTATGGTGGAGGTATGTGTCAAGATGGCGCAACAACTACCACCCATATTTCATGAAACCTGGGAGAGCCTTGGTTAAGAAAGAACCCATAAAATATTGACAGGGATCCAGATCACCTCAAGTTTCTCTTGCTCCGCTCTGAGTCAGTAAGGACACAGTTGTCAGTTTGTGTATTATATAACACTCATTGAAGAAGGTGAGCATGGAGGCGGGAGGAAGCTGTGAGATCATAGTGAGGGATCACATGCATCAAAGCGAGACACAGCAATGATTTTGGTTGATGTTTTCAAAGCACTTTCAAGTATCCATAAATATGTTGGGCATATCAGTGCTTCCGATAAGTTCCATATACTTTGATATAATAATGCTGAATATGTACACAGAAAGCTTCAGTCTTAAACCACACACGGGTACCTCTAAAAACAATGCATGGATTTGACGTTTCTGTATGCATTTCAGCGACAGACAGATAATTATAATAGCTATAGTAGCTTAGTGTTTTGTATTAGTAAGACAAAATAATTAATTCACTGAGGTGAGGACAGGTGAACCAAGATTGGAGAAACCAGGACAGACAATGCCCAAGTTACAAAATCAAGATTTAATGGGGAAGCATTTGCTACATAAAAGTATAAAGAGAGATTAGTAGCGCAAATGACACGTTTCTCATCTGGCTTATGAACTGTGTCTATATTAATCTTCTGAGTTACAAAAACAGTTAGGGCGGAGCAATTGACAGCTCCATTTTTCTTGAATGTTTTGAGTTTTTCTAACATAATCCAGTGCTATCAAACATGCTTCTCAACACAAAATTGAACAACGGTGTGCTTTCAGTAAAAAGATAAACAAAAACGATATACTTGTACGTACAGAAGACTGTGCTGGACGTAAGTTCAATATTTAGTCATGAGCAGGACCCAAGTGCAGAGAAATATGGAAAAGAAGAATCTGGATGGCGGAGAACGGTTAAGTGAGTTTCAAGAAGTAAAGCCTCATCTTTGGGAAAGAAGCCTCACACCCCTCCACCACCGTGTTTGAAACGGGGTACGCTGAAAAGCTGTTTTCCAAATGTGGCTAGGCAAATGCACTTTGGTCCGATGTAAATATATTGTTCCAGATGCCGTTTTGCATACCTCATGTGTACTTACATGTTTGTGTGTGTGTTGATGACCTTGGGGTGTGCAGCCATTCACTGCTGGAAAATACTGGTTGCTGTCTTGAATGTTTTTCGCCTGTAAATAATCTTTCTCACTGTTGAATTAGGGACTCTAGAAAGTTTGGAAATGGAACCCTTCCCAGAGAGACAGACATCACACATTGTTTCTCTAAAACCACTGCTGACGTCTTCCCACATTTGTATTGTGTTAACATACACCTGAAAGCTCTAGACAAGAAAACTGACAAAAATGATTATTTTATGGAGGTGTTTACACTTGATGATCAAATGATCCTGTGCCTTTAATGAGCAGGACCTGGCAGCTTTGTTCTTATTCTTTGCATTAATAAATAAACTTACATTGCATTAATAAATAACCTTACTCCATCTCTGCTGTGATGAAGAATAAATGAGAAACGAAGGATGTAATGGTTTATTTTTCTGTTACTACTACATCACAGACTAAATGGACGTCACTACCAGAATCAGAATACTTAATTTTCCTTTTAAAATTTAATTAATAAATGTTCAAAAAAAAAAAAAAATCAGCCACTTTTAAGTAAAATCTGTTTTCAGCACTTCAGTTTTATTCCTGTCACATAAGCATCTGTGCAGCTGCTCTTCCATTAAATATGACACGTAACGTTGGATTTTTTTTCTCAAAGATTTTACCTCTTTTTTTTTTTTTACCTACCTCAGTCTGTCACTGAGTTTTAGTTTTTCAAGATACCTGACAAATGCAAAATAAAATTACTTTTACACTAGAGGTATTTTCATTCATGGTGACACTCAATGAAAAGAACAAGCCCCTAATTGTTTCTTTCGGGTAATTAAGAATGACAGCGTGTTTATTTTCCTACTACACTTGTCTTCATTAACTCTGTCAGCTCTCCTCCAGTTTCAGCCTCATTAAAACAGAAGAAAAACGCCTCTAGTGGGTTAACAATTTCTGCTCTGGAAGTTTACTTAGGTTTCCCTCATACCGTGACTTCAAAAGGTGTGTTGTATGTGTGTGGGGGATTCCAAGCTGCATCAGGGTGGGGTTTCGAAACTATAAAGGAAATTATGCCAAGCTGAAAGAAAAGAAAGCAGATGATGCAGGAAAGGAAAAATCTAACATCAAGAGGAAAAGATGACAAAATTAGTCCAAGCGGGAACACAGCTACATTTTCCATAGACAAGTGAGCCTGCAGAGCCTACACACCCTACGTCACCACCCTGAAGACCCACCTTTAGCAGCAGTAATGTAATATGATCTTTTTTTGTGGATTAACTTTGGACCAATGTCTTTTAGCAATATTTTTGCAATGTGGGCCAAAGTAGCTATTGTACCTTCTGTCATGAAATCAGTTTCAACAACTTTGTTTGTATTTGGTAGCAATCATTTTTCCACCTGGAGCCTTTTTCTTTCATAATAGTAGATGTGGGACATGCCTGCCTGCTTTGCCGAGGGTCATCATTCCAACATGTCCATTACTTTTAAAATTAGTCCTGCAGCTTTGCAGTCAACACAAGAAGGAGCCTCCCAACAATCCAGGGACAACTTAATCCAGGAGGTTTTTTATGCTTTATGCCCTCGCCTCTGGTGTGACAGTAGCTACGCCTCAAGGAGTTGAACCAGCAGCTGTTGAGCCAGGCACCAGCAGCAGCTGCCAGCTGGACCGTCTGCCAGCTTCCTCGGGGTGGTCACTTTGAATCGCTGCCCAGACAGACACGGCCTTCCAGACAGAGAGTTTAGCGTGCATCTTCTCAACACATTCTTCAGCCTCACAACAGCCACAGAGTTTATCAGCGGTATTCTGTCCATGCAAATGCATATATTCAACCTGCTCCTAATGAGGTCCCCCACTGCCAGAGGCAAATGACACCAAGATCATTGAAGACATGAAACACTATATATATGCAGCAATTCCAACAAATGAGGCGAAGCTCAGCTTCAAGCCTACAAAGACAATGTTCACTTATATGAAGAAAAAATTAAAAACCAGACAGACAAGAATACCACACATTTGTTGTTGTTTTTTTGTTTTCTTTTTAGTAAAAGGATAAGTATGCCACAAAGACTCAATGAGCCAAAAGAGAGAGAGAGAGAGAGAGACAAAAGAAAATTAGCTTTCAACAGCCTAACTCTGAATTGAATCTTATATTTGGTGTTTCACCATCAAAAATCTTTTTCCAGTGGAAAAACTCCACTTGACTCATGTTTTGTGCTATACAGAAGAATATTCAGGCCACTGAAGAAAAAGTAGAAAAAGAAAAAGCAAATGATGTTAATTTGTGAACTACTTTTCACTTCTCTTGGATCTGATGAGTCCATAGCGGCGTCAGTCCCTCACATCCATCAAGCTGTTCCTGAATTATGGCTTTACGGCCAAACCTCACCCATTTCTCCATATGGGGGCTCATAGGCGACTGTCACACTGAAAACATCAATGGATATGAATATAAATACCCTTCAAAACCTTCCACTAAAAGGATATTATAGTTTTTAATGTCAATAGAGAGGCTTCAATTTGGAAGGTACTTAAGTGAAGGGGGTCTGGATTTAATAGATTCACAGTTGTATGGTTTATCGTTTAAAATAACTTAAACCTTCATCACTAACAGAATGGATAGTCCAATCTGTTTTCAACGGTAAAACTCTCATGGCACAGAGATCTGACAACAGACTCCAATTAATGGAAAAGACTGAAAACACAGCCAGTCTGTTTGAAATATGTTAGAAAAAGCAGAAAAAAATTAACAACACACGGTTGTTGTTTTTTTTACAGATACACAGCAGTAAAACTGAAACAAAGCTACTTCATCAAGACTTGAGTCCTGGAAAGCTGAGGGGTGGGGGGGTGGCGATGGAGTGAGACCTTCTCACTTATGTTTCCGTTTGTTCCAAGTGTGTTCTGCTTTTGCTTTATGAGACATGTCCTGGATTGTGTGTTCTGAGGCACTGAGGTGACAATGTTTACGAGTTGTGGCACGCTCCTTTTGTGTGTGCTGAGACATAAACATTTAAACAGACACACACATAAAAAGAATAAATCAAGTCAGCACTCGGTGACAACATCCTCAGACATTAAAAAAGCATCAGTGTAAATTCTTGGCTGCTGGGTGTGAATGCATCACTGAACCGGGCCACGGGCCGGCGTGGGCCCATCAGCAGGCCAATGTCCCAGAAAGTGCTACAAGACAACAACAAACGTGAGATGCAAATCAACCAAAACAAGCATGTGTATTCTCTACAAAGACAACGATAAAAACCAGAAGTGAACAATCAACATTCAGTTCATTTTGATTCTGTGATACTTTATTTATCCCTGAAGAGAAATTACATTTGCAGAAGTACAAATAGTGTACAAACGGTTCATAATTTGGTTACCACCCTGACATTATTTGTATTTTGAAAGAAGTACACCATTTTAAGCCCTCTCCGCCTGATCTCTGCTGTGACGTGGGTGTTTTCACCCCCACTGGTGCTGAATGAGGGAAAAAGCCTCTGATTTGTCTGAACAAACTGTTCTTCCTCCACTTAAACAACTAAAACTCCGGTCATTCAGTTTTCTGATCCTCATAGGGGCCACTTAGTTTGTTCCATTTGGCTGCAGTGCTGCAATTTAAGTTGTTGGGGTTTGTTTTGTTTTGTTTGTTTTTTTTATTTAAGAACAAATTTAAGTACACATGAACTGGTTCCTCCCTACTCTTATTGACTTTGATCGGTTGGACGCCGAATTTTGCCAAATATGTACTGACACATGCAGCGTTGTGTTACGTTCCCTGCCAATGCACCAAGGAGAAGTTGGAGCAACTGTTTCTTTTAAGACTGTCAACCAGCCTGTGTGCAGTTGGGGGTTTAAATGGAAATGTTCTGAGCTGCTGGCGACCCATGTTTGTTCCCAGACATTTTGATTCAAGCTGCGTTGCCAGGAAACCACCAGACTCCACATGTGGGTGCACATTTTTGTTTTCAGAGTAGTTCAGTCCATTTTTTTTTACATACTTTGCCTTTATTACACTCTGCCAACTGTTCAATCCCAGCAAGGAAGATTTCATAGCCAGTTGGGTACTGTTGGGCTTTTAGTTGTACGTATTGTCTGTGAAGCAACATCTTGTTTAACCATTTTTGTGGAGATCAAATAAGTGCTCTATGAAGCTCCGGAATGAAATAAACTTTTTTTATGCGCCCGCCTTGGACTAAATTTATTCGACTGCATTTTTGCATTTCATTTCCACTGACATCACTCCTTTCACAATAAAAGCTGTTTTTAGCAGTGCTCACTCACCTCCTCCACTCACCTCCCAGGTGGGAGGGCCTAATCAGGAGAAACAGAATCCAGGATATGTCCGTCTCCTAGCAACTGTTGGATGGATTACAGTAAATCGGATGTTCATGGTCCTCCGAGGATAAATTCTAATGACTTTAGTCCTCTTTAGTCCCATCACCATGAGGTTTGTGAATTTATGTTAAACAGCATAAAAAAGTTATTATTGTTTTGACATCCGGTCCACACGTTAATCTCCCCCCAGGGCAGAATTTATTAGTTTTGAGTTTATTTTGACTTGTATCAAACTATCATTCATTCAGAGGTGTCGACACCTTTTTTACACTTTCAAATCCATTGGATTTCAGTACTTTAGCAGATACATTTTAGAAGATATGACATGCTACTAATGCTTTGTTCTTTGCGTGTCCCTCAGTGGTTTGGGGATCTGGTGACTCCTGTGTGGTGGGAGGACGTCTGGTTAAAAGAAGGCTTCGCTCATTTCTTCGAGTATGTCGGCACGGACTTCCTCTTTCCAAAGTGGAACATGGTGAGTGGAGGATTTGCATTCACTTAAGAGACATTAATGTTGGATGCACGTATTAATATTGCTGTTTTCAGGTGAAGCAAAAGGATTTCTTTGGTAGTTGGAAACTGCAATTGTACTCTTTTAGTCTTCAGTGAAGGAGATACAAAAATGCAAAAAACATTGCACTCAACTTTCATTATATTTCTCAACAATTCAGTTCTCACGATCATCCATGCTGTTAACTGAGCATCGACGAGCTTAAACGGCATCACAATATCATACAGTAGTGAGAAATCGACCTTTTTTACTGGTCAGGAAATGCACCATCGTGCAGCAGTCACTGGGAGGCATGTCTTCCCTGTGAGCATGGAAACCCCAAAGAAAGCAACTTGTACAATCAGTTAGGTAAAAACAAGCTGAAAGGAACAACACCCAAACCATTTGGACCCAGTTCTGGGTTGCAGGGGGGCGACCTCTTGCCCAAATGTAGGGAAAGTGAATCCATTTCTCGCCCCGTTGGGCAGCACAGTCGTCGCTCATTTGGATGAGATGGTGGACTGCATTCAGAAGGGGGCCACGCGGTTGATGGGAACTGCCGTTTCTCCGGAATCCTTTTGGCATTCAGGAAGCAGAGCTTTCATTTGAACATGAAGAAGTGCTTTTACATATTCTGCTCACACATGGAGTTTGATTTGTCTGCCCTCTGATGGTGTAGGAGTTAGAATTTCAGCTCCAGGACCCAGTCAGGAATGTTTCTTCTTTTTTGACAAAGTAAAACATGTAGAAACTCTCCAGACACCCCATAGAACAGCTAATAGAATAATAATAATTAGAAAAAAGCAATTTCAATGGAAACAGGCTCCAGAAATAAAGTAAACTTGGTTTGTTTTGTCGAGGGTATGTCTCCACATAAGTTTTTGTCGCAGATGGTTGATCTTTGTCAGAAAATGACTCAGTGGAAACCGCTGACAGAGATGTCTGAGGATTATCAGAGGGACTGAGGGGCTTTGAATCCTGCAAACAAAACCTCTCTGCTCCATTTTATTGGGTTGACGGCAGAATAAAACTGAACCTGTGTTAGTTGACTCTGCTGGGGGAAAAAAAAGAAGTATCTTCTGTATAATTTGCTTGAAAGTGTCCCTTTGGGATTTGTACTTGTACAGTGTTGTTACAGTCTTAAAACAGGCTCAGCAGTTTTCTAAAGTAAATGAACAGTGTTGCTTTTGGACAAAAAAACAAAAAAACATTTATGCTGATGTGATTCCTCTTCAGCAATCAGGAAACTACTCGTAACCATTCATCATTCCTCGAGTCATGAGGCAACCCGACCCTCCAGAGGTCAACCCAGTCAGAGGCACTCTTAGTCATTTCTATATCTGAAAACCAAACAGACAATTCAGATGTAAATAAAATAATATAGCAGTTAATAAAGAGATAATGTCCAGTTTCAGATGACATCAGCACATTGAAGTAAGTTAAAGGTTGGATATTAAAAACAAATTCACTCCTGATCAGTGACTCCACAACAATTTTATTTACAGTAGCATCCAGACCAATTTGACCCAGTGACTCAGAACATAAACTGGATTGATAAGCTGCAAGAGAGAAATAGGACATACGTCCCCGCATGACACTGATAACAAGCCGTGAGTGAGCTGAACTCTTATTTTCAGAGCTAACACAAGTGACAGAAAGCAGAAGTCCAGTCAGTTAAAGACGTAACATGATGGCCCGGAGCCCGGTCGGTATTTGTCTGCTCTGATCATCTTAAGAGAATCTTTGGAGTTAATTCCAGCAGGGACGGTGATTTACTTTCCTCTCCAACGAGCCGAGTATATCCATGAGGTGACGGTGGACCGCGGTGCTACTCGCAGCAGCTTTCAGCATCTGTGCAGCTGGCTGCAAGGTTGCAGTGAAAACAAAGAATAATTTTCATTAGCATGGACTTTCTTTCAAAGAATATCCGTAAAAGTTTAACAATGATGCATCAACAGAGCGCTTGGTGTAGATACGTTTTATTTTTCATTAACCATTACAATTAAAAATGCAAATAAAAGCATTCACGAAAATGAAGGAATTGCTATTTTTCATTGATTCTTATGTTCACAATTTTAATTGTTTCCTTCATATTGAAAGTTGAGCTACTTATTGTTTAATATCATTTAATTAGCGGCAAACACAAACGGTAACCGTCTCTTTCATCCTGGTTAGATGAGCGTCTTAAAGTCTTAAAATCTTTCTCTTTGCATATCTTTGAGCTCCTGTGTCTGCCTTCCTTTGATTCTCCGTATTGTGTAAAACTTTACATAACCTATGATGGATTTGGATATCCAGCATGTGCATGAGAACAAAGTTAAAACTGGCAGTTGAGGAGGTGGAGGTCCTGACTGCGAGGCCTCCTCCTGAACTCTTCCACGTCCCTCCGCTCACACGGATCAATATCTGGTTCCTCCTTCCCTGCTGCAGCTGCGCTGATAATACTTTGAATCTGCAGCTTCTTTCCTGTTGTTTGTCTCAGGTTGGCAAACAAATTGTAGCAGCAAATGATGCAGCTCAAAATGCAGTGACATTAGAAATAAATTCCTTCTCTTCTTTACTTTATCTCCCCCACCAACCTTGATTTAAAAAAAAAAAAAAAAAAACTTTAAAGAAACAGTGTGCGTGCTTCAGAAGTTATATCTATAGCATGCTTCTTTGTTTCTGCTGATGTCAGTTGTTCTGCACTTCCAACAGTGAATGTGTTAAACCGAAACACCTTATCTTCTGCACGCACGCAGTCTGTTTCTGAGCGACATGGCATTTTTAAATCCCTGTTACTCCAGTTCTGCATGGCCGGATGCTTTAATAGAAACAAATGGGTTTCTGGTAACAACTCAAAGAAGATAAAGCTTGCTGCTCCTGATAAAATAATTTCTTCCTGATTATAGTTATTTAAACAAAAAAGAAAAAAAAAAACAATCTTTGATTTATAGTTCTGTAAGGCAGAGACCAAAATATAACAGAATAATAAAATAAATAAGATTAAAAAGGAGCAGTTTGGTAGATTGTTTTTGTATTAGTCAATCAACCAAGAATCCAATTACATGTTATTGCTCCTTAACACTGAAGCGATTCTAAACAACTTTGAGAAAGGCTGGTTTACTAAGTGAAAACGGCTGCAAGTTTGCAAAACTGCCCGTGACAATTCAAGAATGTGCTAGACTGCCAGAGTTAATGAGATACAGACGATGCACCAGTCCGTCGTGGTGAAAAGAAGCTGAAGTGAAACTCCCAGTGAGGCAGTGGATCCACGTCCACGTCCTCACCGGTGTCCATGAGCTGTGAATGCTGAGCAACACTCATTCACCTGGCAAAGATCTGAAATCGTAGTAATGAAGAAAGCAAACCAGGGTTGTTTCACCTGGAATGGTACCAGAAAGGCTGCGCAGAACCGAAACATGAAAGGAAACGCAACCATGCAGCTAAATGGCAGCAGTTGAAGTGGACGCTTGGTATAGAATTTAAAATAGTTTAGACACTAGCACATGTGAACAGCTCCCATTTTTGGCTTTATCTTGTTCACAAAACAGTCCGACAAGTGTCACAAACAAACAAATACATATGCTTCACATTCCTTCGTTGGCCTGGACAAGCAAGCTGCATCCGCTGATGAAAAACACATTTCTATGGTGACAAAAGCAAAAGAGAAGTCAATTGTAAGGAGTATGTTTGAGTCCATCCTTGATCCTCTCGCATGTTCTGACTTATATTTATTCTTTTTTTATTTCTCAAAATATTAAAATGTTGCTAGGGCCTCAGTTTGACAAGAGTCAGCATGTATATATGAACCTATATTGTTCCTTTTACACATGCTCATTCAGAATAAACTCTCTCATAACACCTCATACCAATCACCGGCCTCTTTCTCAGAATGTCTGCATTTATATGTCCTAAAAACAAATCAGACATTTAGATTTTAAGCACACATTTTGTGAAGAAAAAAGGAGATTTTAAATGGCTCAGTGATACAAGTGATAGTTGGATTACTGGTAACAAGTGTGTATATATAGATATAAGCATCTTCCAAAAAAGGCTGCATTAGGTGCATTTTGTGTTTTAAATACTGCAGGTCATAATTAAAAATGAATAACTGTAGCTATATCTAAAGCCACAAACAGGCTTGACAGCAGGTTCAATCATCTGCGCTATGTTCACAGACACAGAGCAGATCAGAGGTGAAGGCTGAGCTCAGATGAAGCTGATAGACTTTCAATCAAAAAAGATGAAATATTCATGCTGGAGAACAGAGGGCGATCGATATTCTTCCCATCTCCTTCAAATGGAATCCCAGAATGAGAAAAGAAAGTCACCAGTTTCTCTTGCTCCTGTTTACACCAGTGGGTTAGTTTGCAAAAGAAATCATTGATCCTAGTATGTGTCATTTAATATCACAACCACAGTCATGAATAATTCATGCAGCCGGGAGGATTTCACTTGGGGGAAAAATACATATCCTAATAGGAACAGTTGTGTTAGGGTAATCCAATAAATTCAATAGTTCAAGACTATTTGTCAGTTCAGTCAGCCTGGTTTATTTCACGTTTCCTTCCTCTCAGGTTGCACACAGCTGCTGTGATGTCTTAGTGGAAGTTATCAAACTTAAATCCGTCAGTGGGGTGATCTGAACATTGTGAGGCGGTTTTCAGCTGAAGTGGTTGTAATTCTGGACTTTTAAAGCCTCCGTTAGTATTTGGAAGTGGCCTTTACTGTTTTGTTTCCTCCAGCTGTAGAGGATGATTGTTTCCAGGAGGAAACAGTCTGCGGAAGTCCTTCACTGATGAAACAGTCCGGTTTCACACAAACACATGGCGTGAAGTTCTTGTTCACCCGGGGAAGCAGCAAGCCGCTCCCTGACTGCCAGGGGTACAAGGCTTTACCAACACTTGAACTGAAATTGAATAAACCTGTTTACTCTCTAAAGTGCACTGAGGTGGCGTTGTTTTTGTGGACAGGGGCTGTACATGTAAACCAGACTGAATTGAATTTAAGCCTTTTTTCCTGAAGCAAACTAACTTTTTTTGACACCTAAACATAATCTTATGTTTCAGTTGTGTCTAGCCAAACGCCAGCCAGAGGGGGAAAAAAAAGAAGAAGATCATTTAGACCACATGCAGGAAGCGCAGGTCAATTATGGTTAACAGCTGAAGTTTATAGCCCTGTATCATCGCTAATACGATCATTTAAAGAGACACCAGCCAATCAATAAAAACCAGACCTTTTTGTGACTGTGATGCGAGTACAGCACGGAGGTTTTTCAGAAAGATCTGTCTGTTGGGGAAACACGATGAGGAGGAGGAAAAGAAGAAAGCCAGGTGGAGAGGAGGAGTGACACAGTGGAAGTGATGGAAGATGGAGGAGGAAGACGAGCAGATGCTTTAAAGATCAGCAGCTGCTCCTGAACGGGGCCCTGGCTTTGCATCTGTGCAGTTGTGTGTGTTTGTGCCGACCGATTAGCTGCCCCTCCACATGTGGGTCCATCTGGTCCATAATGACCAGCTGGACCCCTCTCCTCTCCAAGTGATTTAAAACATCTCGTGATTAAAGATGACATTTCATTTAGTCTCATGCAGTTTTTCTCTTTCGCACCAATTTATTTTAGATTCATCTAAATGTGCACTTAAACTAATTGTAAAATTTATGGCGGCGGCTGTTTAGTTATGGGTTTCTGGCAATGAAGCACAGACATGATGAATAGGAGTTAGTCAACTCCTTTCAGGAGGAAACTCCCCTGTTGAAACAGAAAAACATCCAGGACTTAGTCAGATCCACTGCCGTTGCAATTTAAAGAGATTTGTGGTGAAACTATTCAACTATTCATTAGACACACCGCTGAGCTCATTTGCATCCGCTGAGATGGAAGCTGTCCTCACTTTCTCTCCAGATATTAGACATGTCCCGGTTCAAAAAAGGATTTTCACCAGAGAACTGGACTGTGCCAACTCAACGGACTAAACTCACAGTAAACTAAAACTTAATTTACTGGCAAAATGAAGTCGTGGAAAAAGCAACTACGAGCAAAAGTAATTCACCAGGAAATAGTCAATTCCTATGTGCAACCCAAAGCCCTTCGGTTTCTTCTTTTATCTATTCAAGCATTCCAAGAATGTTTTACCATGATGGTTCATAGGAAATAGGAAGTCCAGCTACTTGAAGCAGTGCTTCACTCATTTCTACAAACATCTCTGAAATGTCAAAATTGTTTTGTTTTGGTAGGGCTTTTAAATTTTCTTTTTGCTGAAAGAAAAGACAAGTCAAGGGAAAACAAAATAAAAAAGGTGCGCTGTGACGATGTGACAACAAAAATTGTGGCTTTGCACACCTGCCTGCTTGAAAATATGAATAATTGCCGCAGATATGCGAAGTGGTGATGTGGTTGATGATAAAGCATATGTGCCAGTACAGCCAGTCCAGGATTTCCTGCTCCTCACTTCCTCCCACCTGGTCCTGTTGGGTTTCTTCAGTCCCTCCACCATGATTGTACCAAGACTAGCGAGCCAGTTGGCTTCTGGCGCACAGAACCGGCCATCACTGTTGGTTTGTGTAACACGATATATGTTCTCCCAACCTGGTGCAGTTCCAGACCAGCCGAACACGATCTGTCACTGGGAGGGAACCCCTTTACCCTAAAACAAGTCATTAAAATAAAAGATTTTGAAATGATTAAAAAAAAAAATGTAAGGAGAGAAAGGAATGTGGTGCTGCTTTAATGGATGTCACTGCAATCTATGACTCACTCAGACCCGATTGTGTGCCGATAATGGAAATTTCAAAGAAGGCGGTTCATTAAAAGCTAAAATGTCTTAAGCCAACATTTTCAATGCTTAACAAGATGGAGCTTCATTAAAACCAAATCTCCATAGCAAGCATTGTAATCCACAGATTAGATAGAGCCAACCTTCCCCACATGTTTCCTGATCCCAGGGGTAAATTAGACAAATCTTGCTCTGGCTCAACATGTTTGCAGACATCTATTAAAATCTGAATCCAGATCAGAGGAGAGGAAATGAGAAAAAAGGAATAATGGTGAGAAAATTAAGAGAAGAGAGATGCACAGCGGGCACCAAGATGATACGGAGTGTTGCGGAGACAAAATTCAAAGTAGAGTGATGCTAAAAAAAAAAAAAAAAAAAGAAAAGACGTTCAGATCAAATATGAGATTAATTAATTTAGGAAACTTTAAAAATACTCTTATGATGAAAGACTGGAACAATCGAGAGTAAAATAGAAAAGGAAATGAGCAGAAGTCAAAGATGAGCTAAAGGTTAACATGACTAATTACACATCTGAACCAGTGATTACCAAACTAATTATTTAACTAAATGGCAAACTGAACCAAATCCAAAAATCCCGTTCAAGCCTTTGACTAAGCATCAGCAGTATGAGGAAACAAAAACCCGCCGGTTGAGACGGTCTCTGCAGTCTGCAGCAGCATCCGTGTTTCCACTCAGACCGTTGCATCCCATTTCCTTCTCCCTGCTTTGTTTTTTTTTTCCATTTCTTGCAGCTTTAACAAACTGTAAATCTATCTTTACACATACATTGATTGGAACTAACTAATATGTGTAGGTGGGGAATACATTTCCCAGCACAAATAGAGACAAATGTTTGTGGTTTCAGGAGAAGCAGCGCTTCCTCACTGATGTTCTCCATGAGGTGATGCTGCTGGATGGCCTGAGTTCTTCCCATCCCATCTCCCAGGAGGTGGAACAGGCAACGGACATCGACCAAGTGTTTGACTGGATCGCCTACAAAAAGGTACGTGGCCATTAGAAAACAATTAATTTGGTTAAATTTCTAACATTTTAACTTATGAGTAATTACAATTACCCTGATAAGCCAACATCAGCCCTACTACTGTAGTCATGCATCAGTGAGGGATCTCAGACAGTGAGCTTCCATCGGTGAGCATTTCTGTTTGGGAAAATTCTGTCAAGTTCATCCAACTTTCTGTCTGTTTTATCACTGAGCTGAAACAGATTTGGTCCATGGCAACTCTAGTTTCGTCTGCAGAGGTTCTTCAGAGTTTATGCCTTACATGTTTGTCCTCTTGAGTTTTAACCAAAGGCAACGTTTTTCCCATGATTTCAAGCACAAATGTGCAGGAGAGACGACGCATCTTTAAACAAAAAAAAAAGCGCTGAAACGTTATGATTTACATTTAAAATTTTCTGCATCAAATCTGATAACTTGCCTATCTTGAAACCTGTTTAACAGTGTTTAAATGATCTGCTTTTCCTCCGGTGATTAGCACGATTATAATGTAATTATCAAAGTAAGTGTGTATAACAGCTGTGAGGATTTCGCTCGTCTTTGAAAATGTTTTTTCTGTACTGTCTGTAGGGGGCGGCGCTGATCCGGATGCTGGCTAATGTGATGGGACAGCCGCTGTTCCAGAAAGGACTCAATGTAAGTTCCTGACGTGGTGTGAGTGAAGCTGAGGTTTGAACATCTGAGGTTCTGAAGCTGACTTTTGGTTTTAAAGTGCTCATAAGAGATTTGTCACCTACAGAACTTGAAGGCTCCCGACAGAAATAACGTCGACTGTGTGGGTGTCTTAAGCCACCTCTTAAAGAAAGCCTGAGTGTTAAGGGCTTTTAGAACATACTAATAAATGGATTTTGCTGCCGGGGCTGTTTCAAAGAAGGTTTTGCTACATCGCCATGTGATTGTAAAAAAAAAAAAGAAAATGGAAAAAAAAGAAAAAACCTATAATCACTGAAGAGTAACTTAAATAAGCGTTGGTACCGATAGCAGCCGCGGATCTCAGTGAGAAGGATTCCTGAAGCTTGGCACATCGGTTCTTTGGAATTTGTCCATTTATTATGAGATAAATGTTCATGGTTCTAATCAGCTTTAAATGTGAATAGCCAACTTTAAAAAAAAATATACTTAAAATATATGATATTGTTGTTCCTTTAGTTTTCATTCCATTGTAAGATGTGCAGTTACTTTAAGCTTTTATGTGGCAGCAGACAACTTCATGCTGTTTGAACATACAGTGGCGGATTTATGTTTTTACTTGAGTGTGCAGCCAATTTCCCACAGCATTATGAAATGTGTGCATGTTCGCACAGATGAGGCCTTTTTGGAGTGAACAAAGTTATGGATTTTTCTCTGCAGAGTAACACACCCTCCTGGGATTACCATCTGAGTCCATATAGGTCAGTTTTGTTTACGGCTGTCTAAAGATTTAAGAGTTAGTTCTTGGGTCAGAGTTAAATTTCACTTTTTCTTTGAGTTGATCTGTTGCTCTAGAGTGATGTCCAAAAACTGTATAAAGAAAACTGGACAAAAACCCTCTGTTGAAGGGTTGGACATTTTAACATGGTCGTCAATGGAGATTTAATCACTTTTTGAAGAGCCCCTAGTGGACATTTGATGAACTGCAATTTGTACATACTTTCATATTCAGCTCCAAAAACCTGATGATGTCCCTTGGTGATGCCCCATCATTTGTCATTTTACAGAGGAACAAGGGAACTTACATGTGAACATATCAGGGGTGTTGTGGGGTTCAGTTTTGAGCTCAGTTTTTAACAAATTTAGACCCTCTATCTTACACTGTAAAACTGAAATAAGACAATTTAATTTGTAGTTCCTGTTTAATTGTAATGTGACCTGAAAGTGGAGTGAGAATATTTCTTATTCTGAATAAAATATGGATGACCCACATCCACCACACTCTCACACTCACACACACACACACACACACACACACACACACACACACACATATGTGGACACACTGTCCTGATTTTCTTGTAGAAGAGCCTTCAGTGACCTAGAACATACTGAAAACGGGTTCTATATAAAACAATGCTGATCTAGCTGGAGAACCTGGGGAAGACAGGTGTGTATGTGTGCGAGAGAGATCAGTGTCAACATGCAAAGTGCTGACCATTAAACAAACCTACCTATATAAGGGGTTGTCCACTTCGACAGATGTAATCGCTTTGCTGTTGGAACATTTCCAAGACTTCAATCAGAAGTAAATGAAAAGTCCAATAGAACATCATTGGGGCTCATTTTGTACCATTTCTGCAGGGAGAGAGCCACCAGAACAGCCAAAATACAAGATAACAAAAGAGCACAAGGCCAGAAAAGTGAAGCGGTATAAGTTACTAAATACAGACGCTCATAATTCTGTGGGTTAGAGCAGCAGATGCAAAATGATTGGGTTTAAAACTACCTCGAAGAGACCATGTCAGATGAGAGATGGTATCAAAAGTGTACAGGATATGTACAGCATAACGCCACAATAGTAATAAAACAACCGTAGAAGCACAAAATGACTCCAAACAAGCATAAAAAAACACATACCAAAAGTGTTAAAATAGCAGGAAAAGTTCACAAAAGCATAGCAAATGATCAGTATATTGACATGCACAGTGTAGTCGAGTGCAGATATGACTGTAGCTTGACTACGCTGACTAACGGCCCACATCCACTAAAGATGTGCACTCCGTCTGAATCCTGAATGACAAAACCAGTCCGCTTGATTTCCAACCAACATTTCTGCACATGAAGATTCATGACTAAAAGTGATTACTAATTGAGAAACACGCCGAGCTAAAATATGACACAGATAATTACATGGAATGGACTGCAACAAGGGCGCTGCCAAGCACACAACATATAGATTTTCAGAAGTCTGCTCGTGCAGCGTGACCTGCAGCTCAGTCGCTTGTGAAAGCATCAGACGCAGCCACTAACAGCATAACACCACTTAATAACTGTGAAGAACAGACATCTGCAGGCATTAGGCATCAATATTTGTTCACCTTTTGTGTCTGATTGTAAAGAGGGATACGTAGGAGCGCCATCAAAGCTTAGAATATCCGCAGACTTAATTCAGGCTTGTAAGTCATTGTGATCAAGAGCCAATTACTGTGGGTTCTTCAGAGTGGCACAAATGAAGCATGAATTCCTAATTAACACTTAGAGATACATGGTGGAGTAGAAGTAAATAACTTGATGCAAAGCCTTCTGAAGTTGCACTTGAAGTGTTTGCTGTGCTGATGAAGATGGGAAAACACAGTCTCATTAACAGACTACCAACCTGTGCCTGCAGCACAAGAAATCCGTCACCTTCACTATCACGTTTCCGGCAGACACATTCCTTGTAATGACATTCTTCATGCTGTTAAATCCGTTCCTAATTGGAATCAGGATCAGCCTCTTCGTGTGTGACAGTTGTTTTTATATCTTTGTTTGTGTCAGCTTCGGTGAAGGTGACAGAATTTAACTTGGAAAACACATATTGAGTATCATCTTATCCCCGATTGAGCTCCGTTCACGCCGTGACAAATGAAAAACAAAGCAGAGGCGGAGCTCCGTCTCTGTAGCTGTTGTGTCCATCGTCTCCTTGTTCCAGACTTTTTCTTGTTCGAGTAGAGACTCAATCTACTGTCCACAACTATACGGTTTCATGACCTCCAACCCACTTAAGTGTGTTGCTGTTGGTGCTCAAGATCAACAGAAACCAAAGCAGACACAACAGGCCCTGGAGAAATAAAACCACTACGTTCTCCTGGAGCTTTTCAGCTTTATTTAATATCCTAATAAAGACAGCATGACCAGTTTTTATCACAGCATACATTTACTATGGCACTGTTCACTAACTCGTGCAATATAACATTTACTTTTGTCCTGAGCTGTATAAAATGTTCAACAGGATCTTGTTTTAATGATAGAAGAGTCTGACTTGTATTTTGAGTCTTCTCAAGCGTATTCCCAAAGATTCTCAATGAGGTTCTCGAGTCTGGACTCTGAAGTGGCCAAATCTTGTGAAAATTATATTTAATCCTCCTTTAGCTTGAACCCAGTTTATGCCTCATAAATCCTGGAATTGGTATGTTGAAATGCCTATGCCTAGGGAAGAAAAAAGGAAAGTTGTTAAACTAACTGATCATTCAGTATACTTTAGGTAGTGAGGTGACTTTGTGTTTTCGGCACAAATCTGTGGTCAACGTAGACTTGACCAACTGAAGCATCCCAGACCATAATACTACCACCACAGACACTCATGATAGGGTGCCATAACTCATTCACCACTCTTCTTCTCTACTGCTCCCACCACTCAGGAATGGGCTCCACACGATTTTTTGTTTTGTTTTGTTTTTCCATTTCTCAAGAGTTGAATCTCTTCTTTTTCTTTTTTTTTTTGTTCCCCAAACATGATTTTCCAATAATCTTGACTAAAAAGTGAAACATTCAAGGTTAAAGAGATTCCCAGTCCTTCATGATTTGTTTTCTGAGCCCCTTCCATCCTGGATGATGATGGATCACCGCTATTCTTCCAGGTTTTAATAACAGTTAAAGACGGATCCTAACCCAGTTGTCATCATTTCAGCAATATGATTGTTGAAATAATGACAACTGGGTTAGGAACCGTCTTTAACCGTCTTTGTTTTCTTAATACAGAGCAATCATTTGACTGTTCTGAACCATAGTAACATTTGTTTCCATAATAAGATGCATCATCTGACATGGTTATGTAAGAAAAGAGAAGTCCATGAGGTGAACAACTCATAGCTGACGCCCGTTTGATTAGTTAAATCCAGGTGTTAACTTTTTTTGGCACGAGGATCGGAATATTTGGGATGGAGCTCAGAAACTTGGACGTTACATGAGCTGTATAACACTGAGCCGCCTCCTGGCTTACCGTGTCACTTAGATACAACATGAATCTCTTTCTGGAGTTCTCACATGGCTCTTATCAAAAGCTTTTCAGAGTGCGCTCACATCCGTACCTTACTGAGTCCTGACCCGACTCTGTGGATTAGGGAAACTCTCTGCCGCCTCACAAATTGTGTTCATTCATTTGTGTTCTAAAATGGAGTTGAGATTTTTACGCATTCCCGAAACCTCATTAGAAAGAGTGTGAAAAGTAAAGGTAGGATTTTTGGGGGAACCGTGTACGGACATAACTCTGACACAGTGCATTGCAGTCTCATTGTTGGTGGGTTACAGGAAAGTGTCAGACTGAAAGCAATGTTGTATAGAAGTGACATGATCTTTTAAAGTTACTGTTTGTTCCCTCGCGTGAACGCAGAACGATGCCTATGCCGACACTGGCGGACATCGAGACTCTTTTAAATGAAGAATCTCTGTGAGAACAGTCTGTTCTCCTCACCAGGTCAAAGGGAGAACCCAACAACTGCTGCAGGATCAATTGATTATACATCAGCAAAATGCAAACAGCTGAATGGAAAGTAAATAATAGTTTCTGTTATCAATAACACTGATGTTACTGAGCCCATTCCAAGAAATTAGATTGAACAGGAACGAAGAAACAACGATGACACATTGATTTCAGTCCTGACAGCGCTTCACTGTTCAAGCTTGTACAGTAGCAGTAGACTCGATATCAGATATAGACCGATTTAATTACAGTTTTCATCACCTCTGAGACCAAAGTACTTACACACTCTTACAGGATACTACTTTATTTAACTGTTTTCCACACAGCAGCAGGGAGATGCGGAGCCAGTTCAAATCCCGGTTCATGTGGGACTGCGCGTTTCCCAGCCCTGAATCTAGAGGCTGAGACAGAATCTGTTTCCCTGGTTTACCACGACCAGCACAACTGGCTTCATGGGTCAGTTCATGTCCCGCCGGTTGCCTGCTCCTTCCACAGCAGAACTGCCTGATGGCCGTCATTCCAAATAAAACTCTCTTGTCCACTGCTTCTTCACTGTTGATAGAAGTAAAATTCTCATGAATTTTATCTATAATTTAGAAAACGACATGAGAAAGCGCTTTCATTTGAGCAACCAAAACTTCCACATTTGTAAGTAACTAACGAAGGTCGTGAATAATTAACTGTACACCTTACATCTATGTGTGATGCAGGGATAAGCAGTAAGGAGACATCAGTTGATGTGCGCGTTATAATCTCAGTCTGCCGACCCCTATCAACAAAGAGAAAGAAAAAAAAAAGATTCCTGACTCCATCGCTGGCTGTTGAACAAATGCAGCTAAACGTAATGGCATCCAGATTATTATAACTGGCAGCTCTTTGTTTCGCTGCTGTAATGTGACATTGTAACTCAGTAAACGAGCGTGAAGCGAGTAAACAAAGCAGACGACTTTGATGCTGGAGCTGATATTTTCTTCTCAGTAAAGCGTGCTCATCACGATAAATGAGTCATGGCTCAGCGCCCGTGTGCTGCCTGCTTAGATTGACGGACTCAAACATGCTCAGAGCTCCACCACAAAGACCACTTTAACACTGTCAGGTTTGTGTAGCTGTGGTCTGATGTGGCGGCAGTGACCACCTGTCAAAAACCCACCTCAACGCCTGTTTTTGGAGAGGAAATTTCTCTCTCAAGGCTCTGATTAGCTACAGGTTCCTGCTGTGGCAGTAAAGTGTTTTCCAATCAAAGTGCAGCTTAAAACCCAGCTGTCAGCTTGGTCGCTCTTTGATGAGGATCTTAATTTTATTGCCCACATGAAAAATGTAGTAAACAAATTTTTCTGGCATCTTAAAAACCAAATAAAGTAAAATGACGTCACAGAAAAATGAGTGAGAATTTTTGCACAGCAAATAGGTATGTCCGGGTAATCCAATACTTATTTTTGTCTCTACTTGTTGTATCTCTACTTTGTGCTTATGATGGGGTTTTTGTAACTGTTTAGATATTAATTATCAATTACCATCTCGTATGTACCAGACCTTGGGAAGAACTTCTGAAATTCATTTGACCACTGGGTGTCTTTATGATTTAGCTCATGGGTGTTTAAAGATGTGCGTTATGAACACTTGAAGTCTGTTAAAGCCTGACAGTAAGTTTCCTGTCATATGATGCGCTGTCAGCATCTGTTCTTTGTGCTGTTTTGCAGGATTATCTGCTGAGTCACATGTACAGCAATGCAGCCAGAGATGACCTGTGGAGCAAACTGTCTCAGGTAACGGTCGCTTGCCTGTCTGTGTTTGCTATTGGAATCGAAAACATCCCGTATCTCGAAGGCTTCAGAGCTGGACAGTAGTCTTGTAAAATGTCCAAATTTTGCTGTTCAGGGACGGAATGTCAGATTGACTCAGTCAAGCCGCTAATTGGGAAATGATCCCTAATGAAGGCCAGAGAGATGCTCATTAAGACTGATGTAAGGGAGGAAGTTTGTTGCCATGGTAAACATGAGTGACTGGAGCCTTGGCTTGTTTTCATGTTTATGCAACATACATTTGAACGGAGTCACCTTTATTTTAATGCTGTTAAACAGAAACTGACTCTTAACAAATTGGACTAATTACCAGAAGGTAATTAGTCCCCAAGGCCTCTCTCACTAATTAAGTGGATGTGTGATAACCCTGTACCAGATCATTGGCAAACGATGAAGGTGGTTCATGCAAATTTACAAATTAATGATTAGCGCAAGTTTGCTGCTGGTGTGTAATTTTATCTATTCTTTTTTTAATGTAAAGGCCATGCGTTCAGAAGGGCGGGACATCGACATTGGAGAGATGATGGACAGATGGACTCTACAAATGGGCTACCCCGTTGTCACCATCGGCAAGAACCAGTCAGATCAGCTCCCGACTCATTACATCACTCTCAGCCAGGAGCACTTCCTGTATGGAGAGGAAGTCAGGAAAAACATCAGGTTGGAGTTCTCAAAATCTATTTCACTTGTAACTCGGCAGAACAATCACAGCCATTTTTAGACAGCCTTGGACGTCTAAAATCCTTAAAAAAATGTCCAGTTTTATATAAATTAGGGTTTCAGTCAATGTCTAGACCACATTACAGCAAATAGAAAATAGATGTTTTCATTAATGTTTCAACACGAAATGCCTCATCACCATTAAATCTGCAGGTTTTAATCTCGTTAATGAATGAATCTCACCATTAGAAAGAAATGGGTTTAATTAGGTGATTCAGTTTACTGTCTGTCCTGTCTAATCTCTGGCTACACTTTGTTGTGCACTTTTAGTGCCGACAGGATGAAAACTATTACCATCTCTGACCCCCCGGGTGTGAAAATTCATCTCCTATTCCATCTAAAGAAAAAGAAAACAATGTCAGTTGATATTAGACGGTATTAAAAATGTTTGGTGGAAGGCAGCTGGATGTCTGTTTGTGTTCACAAAGACTTTTCATTTCTCGACCTTGATTCCTCCTTCGTTGCTGTGCTGAGGCGTTCCTGGCAGGATTTTGTGGGATCACCCCGGTGGTCACGAAGGTCACCTTAACATGATGGGAAATGTTAAAGTGACATTAATCAAGGTGCAAAGGTCCTAAATTCTCCTTAAAGGATTTTCCTTTTTTTTTTTTTTAGCCTGAGTAGGTGGACTGCTGAGTTTTGACCTGAGGAACTGTGTCTTTTGTGTTGAGTCATGCACTTGTGGAGCTGTTGTTTGGTCTTCCTTTATAAAGGTCTGCACTCTTAGCTGCACTAAAACACTCGTAGAACACCGCTCCGCAGTTTTGTGTTTTGTCCTTAGGGTCAGTTTTATTTTCCGGGAGTGTTGCTAGAACTAAAGAACAACGGGAGACAAACTTTTCCAGTCCCTCCAATCACCCACAGAATGACAAAACATCTGTTCTTGTTCTCTCTCTGTATGATTCTTTGTTTTTGGTTTTTTGGGGGTTTCTTTGCAGACATCTTTGCTCACCTGATAAATGCCTCTGCAGGGTTTCACTGGTTCTGCTAAAAACATGATCAGCATGACGTTGTAAAGTTCAGAAAACATCCAACCGTAAAATCCGTACTATTGTGTAGGCTTCAGGTCAACTTCAAACATGGATACAAACATGTGGTCTAAGAAGAGAGCTGTTTGGGTTTAAACAAAGAAAGCAAGAAACTTCCTTTTCAACATTAGGGTGGAGCTGATCACAATAGGTCAGTGCTAGACTGTTCTTTTAATTGCAATAGAAGGGATTTGATAGATAATTAACAGTCACTGTGGTTTACCAACGTTAAGGTTGCTTACTACTATGGCTTATGCAGTGTCAGTGTGGAAGGGGCGGTACGCTCCTGAGAGACAGGATTATGTAAGAAAAACAAATCTGAAGGAGTATTGTTGCAGGTACGAAGCTGATATTGTGTATCATGGCCAGCCACTCGAAATCTTTTCCCGTTTGATACAAAGAATAAGTCTGGTTCCCCTGGATTAGACTTGGATTTCCAGGGAACAGTACCAACGGAGTGGATGACTGCGTGGATGACTGTTGTTCGCAAAAACATGTTGATCCGAGGTGTTAACAATTCTGCAGTTGGTTCTTTTTAAAAACAGCTCTTAGACTCTCTCCTGTTAGTCATTGCTTAGTTGAAATACTTGAAGACACAATTTGGTAGTTTAGAATACAAAAAGTATGCTTAACATCTCAAAACTGCGTTCTTTAGAGTCTTTTTCCTAGGAATTGACTTTACCATTTAGGAATCGCAGCCATTTTAAACAAAGTACCTACTCAAGGGCACAAGAGTATTTGGACAACAGGTGGGGATCCATTTATGTGTTACGTTAAGATAAATGAACCAGATGAAAGGTCTGGAGTTGATATCCGGTATAAAGTTGGTATTTGATAGCTGTTTGACTGGAGATACCACTATGAAGTCCAAGGAGATCTCAATACAAGTGAAGAAGGCCCTCATTACACTAAAAACAAACCAATGTGACTCTATTAAAGAGGTGGTTAAACCCCTAGATGTGGTCAAATCAACGGTTTTTAAAAGACGGAAAGCACTGAGCAACTCACCAGCAAATAGATTGAAGGACCAGAGAAGACAACTGAAAGGGATAAAAACTTCTGTTTTGGTTCTTTGACCAGATAAACCCAAGATAAACTTGTATCAGACTGATACAGTCTTTTGTCAGAAGTATTTGATCACCCATCCAAATGATCAGAATCAGGTGTTCCAATCACTTTCATGGCCACAGGTGTATAAAATCAAGCACCTAGACATGCAGACTGTTTTCACAACTATTTGGGTCGCTCTCAGGACCTCAGTGAATTCCAGTGTGGAACTGTGATAGGATGACACCTGTGGAACAAATCCAGTTGTGAAATTTCCTAGCTCCTCAATATTCCACTGTCAACTGTATTATAAGAACATGGAAGTGTTTTGGAACGACAGCAACTTAGTCATTATGTGGTAGACCACGTAAGCTGATGGAGCAGAGTCAGCGCATGCTGAGGTGTATAGTGCAAAGAGGTCGCCAACTTTCTACAGAGTCAATCGCTACAGACCTCCAAACTTCATGTGGCCTTCAGATCAGCTCAAGAACAGTGTGCAGAGAGCTTCCTGGAATGGCTTTCCATGGCCGAGCAGCTGCATCCAAGCCATACATCACCAAGATGCAGTGGTGTAAAACACGCTGCCACTGGACTCTAGAGCAGTGTTTCTGGAGTGACGAATCACACTTCTCCATCTGGCAACCTGATGGACCAGTCTGGGTTTGGTGGTTGCCAGGACAACGGTACTTGTCTGACTGCATTGTGCCAAGTGCAAAGTTTAGTGGAGGGGGGATTATGGTGTGGGGTTGTCTTTCAGGAGCTGGGCTTGGCCCTTTAGTTCCAGTCAAAGGAACTCTGAATGCTTCAGCACACCAAGACATTTTAGACAAGTCCATGCTCCTAACTTTGTGGGAACAGTTTGGAGCTGGCCCTTTCCTCTTCCAACATGACCTGGAGGACAGTCTGGTGTGGATGAACCTGACTGGCCTGAGTCCTGACCTCAACCCGATAGAACACCTTTGAAATGAATTAGAGCAGAGACTGAGAGTCAGACCTTCTCATCCAACATCAGTGTGTGTCGCAAATCCCACAAATCTCCTAAACCTTGTGGACAGCCTTCCCAGAAGAGTTGAAGCTGTTATAGCTGTAAGGGTGGATTGGGAATGAATTGGGAATGGGATGTCACTTAAGTTCATATTCGAGTCAAGGCAGGTGAGCCAATACTTTTAGCCATATTGTGTATGAAGAGAAAAGTATGGAGAATGAAAGAAACAGCTCATGAACTAAAGCCTTGTGTTAAACACAGTGGAGGGAATGTGATGGTTTGGACATGTACGGCTGTGCAGGTGTGTGAACAGGCTTGCTACGTATTAATGTGACTGTTGACAAAAGAAGCACGATGAGTCTTTTCTTGGGTGTGTAGGGCTATACTCTACCCACATTCAGCCAAATGAAACAAAACTGATAAGACAGAACTTCACAGTGTAGATGGATAATGACCCTAAATATACCGAGAACACAACTCAAGACTGAAGGCAAAGAAGTGGAATATTCTGCAATGGTCAATCCAAAAGGGAACGCTTTTCAGAGTCTGAAGGCAGAAAGGTCCACAAACAAACAAACTGAAGTGACTGCTTGTTTCTTACCTTTCTCTACACAAACATTCGTGTTGTGGGTCAAGTTTCTACTTTTGGCACCATACGCCTCTTCGTCATTTCTATGACCTCTGCAGTTGCTGAGCCAGGCAAGTCAGTCATCATATACAAAACTAGTGCATGTTTTAACAATCTGTCTTTAAATTGCCCTTTTTTCACGTTTCTCCTCTAAAAGTTCTTTATGTGGCACTGTTTGGATGAACTTTTAGCATTTTAGGCTCTAAGAATAGCTGATGTAAAGGTTCTTCAGTGAGTCCTTGACCACTGAGAGGCTTCTCCTGGAACTCTTGTTTCACACCACATTAAGTGCTAAAATTGTCTTTTAGAGATCACGTTGCATTTCGCCTGATATAAAAGAGAACTTTTCCAGTATTTCCCCACCTCCTTTACCACTTTTACATAATTTATACATCATTCATTTTTGATTCATATGTTTAATTCACTCTCTTCACAATCTTTGGCGCTTATTCTCTTCTCTGTTTTATCGACACACTTTCTTCTCCATCAATACTTCATGGATTTTACCTGTTCATTTATTTTTTTTCTACTTTTTCATTTTGCTTTATTTTTGTGCGGCAGCGAGTGAAAGATTTACAGTCACTCTGACCTGCTCATTTTGTCTCCACAAGCCTCCTTCACTTTTTCATTTCATGCTCTGCTCTTGTTCTCTCTTTGTCTCATGTTATATCTGAATTTTTATTTATTTATTTTGTTTCACTTGAACTCTTCTGCTCCCGAGGTCTCATCTGTTTGTCGGTTGACCTTAACTCTTTCATGTACTCCTGCCGAGTCTCGCGGGGCTGCACATGGTGGTCCCAGAGTGTTCATCACCACTTCACTTCATCACCACAAAAAAAAAAAAAAAAAAACACTGTTGCTGTTCTTTTAGTTGCTTTGGCGTCATGGCTGAATGCAGCATCGGTGGATTCAATCAGAGGCTGCGGCTTGATCCTGTGGAGCCGCGCTGAAGCGCACAGCAGTGACTCACAGCATTTCACACTGTTGACTTAAACTCCAGCTTCCTTCTTTCTGATAGTCATGCAGAGACTTGGCAGAAAAGAGACTGAAAATCTAACTAAAAGGAAATAAAATCTAATCATTGATATCTTTGGTTGCTTTTGTATTATCTCTAAGCTTTGCAGTCCTCATACACCTCTTGGAGGGCAAAAGTGTGGTCCTCCAGGCGCAGCACTCAGGTTTATGGTACAAAAACTGCTGGAACTGCTATTGCAGAGGACATTGCTGCTGGGTTCTGCACTGCTTTCATATCTCTCCAAGGCTTTTGAAACTCTAAAACAGGCTGTTAACCATTGGCGTTAATGAGCCTTCTTTGCACAAGCTTTGAGTCACACGTCTCTTGTACAGTTCAGACACGTGTTGCCGATGGTTACAAGTCCCAGTCTAACTGTCACACTATAGTATTAACATCAGATCCCATGCTGTTTTTGTTTCTTCTTTGCTGCTCTCTGCTGTATTTTCATCACATTTTTGCACCAAGCGAAATAAGAAATCATTACAGCCAGTGTCATGTGACAGATATACCCCAAAGGAGACAGCGAGCCTCTTGATTGGTACCAAGGAAACCCAGACCCCTTAATTATTAAATATGCTCCATACATATAGACAGTATAACCAAAAATCATTCTTATGACAGCCAAATTTTGAATTGAAGTGAATTTATATTTAACCAAAAGACTTCTGCTAGCTGGAAAGACATTAACAAATGACAAAAGATGGTAAAACATCGTTTGAGAGACATTAATTATAAATACTAATGCCCAGAATTATTCATACTCTGGTCTTTGATGTTGTTAGATCTCCTTGATATCTAACTGATCTTCAGTTCCCTCTGCAGATTCTTTGTCCTTCTCATGCTAGAGGTGGGAATCATTTCTCATTATCTGATTGTGACTCAGATTTAGTTAAAAAAAAAAAACTCATCTCCAAATCTACTCCAATGTGCATCCCACTCAGCAGTTTTCTTCAAGTTTAGAAGGTCAAGAAATGATGCTCCTCTCTCTACCTCAGACTAGTAAGTAGCTGTTTTAATTAAATGGGTTGGAAAAGTTTGGTAAGGATCCATACTCCTTGTAGGCAAGCAGCATAAAATCATCCACCCACTTCATCTGGTAGTCTCCACCTGTTTCACAGCTCTGTTGCATAAATATCTGTGAATCCGTCTTATCCGTCTCACCGTGTCACTGAACTCTAATCATCTCCAACGGGTTTCTTGAATGTGACATTTAGGTCTCCAGCACCCTGCTGAACCTACTCCATGAAGAAATAAGACCGTTGTAGAGGAGTTAGCCTCGTAACTAACAAGCTGCACCTAATAAGGCGGCCTCTGACTGTAAGTGTCATTATGTGCCATTTGTGTTTTTCCATTTCATTTCATTTTTATTGATTCCTTACAGACATGTAAAAACCATTGTGAAAAGCATAACATTGTTAACACTGAAATGAATCTTTAAATAAGTAAATATACATATATATATATATATATGCATAGATATATTCCTTAATAGAACCCTTTGAAAATAAATCTATATAAATAAATGAATCTGTTATCAATTTATGTACAAAATAAACAAATTTATAAAATAAATTTATTCCCAATGTGTAAACACCCAGGTATATATACATACCTTTATACATCCATCCATCCATTATCTATACCCGCACCTTTATACATGCACACACATAACAATACACATAAAGCAGATATCCATCTACATTATATAGTTTATAGCAAAGGTTGTAAATGTAACTGTAGTTTTTGAGGGGCAGGTGGCTTATCCAATACATTGCTCATGATGAATAAAAGTCTTTCACCTGAACTCCAGTTTGACTGTTTAATTGCTTGTTGATTACGTTAAAGCAGCAGACAGGAACCTTTGCAGTTTTTACCTCAGACGGTCTCCCCCCACAGGCATGGAAGTTAGGTCACTTTTACAATGCTCTCCAAGGTTGTTCAGCCTTTCTTTCAATCCGTCTCTCATTTTCTCTTCTCTCTTTAATTTCTTGAGTGTCTTAGTTGCGTCTGCCACGATGTCCGCTGTAGCTGTGTGATCTAGTTTCATCATTGTTGTACCGTAAAGTGATATGTAGTTGTTGCAAAAGACGACCAGGATTGGAGTCCAAAGTGACGTTGGCTGGTTTTTGGTGATAATAGGGATGGGAGACCCCAACATCCAGCTGATACTTAAGTTAAATTAAAACCAATATCCTACTTCACAAACATTATTTTGTTTTAATTTGAATTATTTTGTGAAAGGTACTTGTACTGTAGCTTCCAGGTCTTCAACAGCTGGTGAAACTCAGTTTTCCTGCTTAAATGGGGCTGGAACTCCATTAGAGATGATTCTCACTCCCTGAGACGGGGAGAACTGACAGCTCCTTCTTATTTTTTGTTTTATGAGCTAGCTCACTATGTTTCCTGATGATGCAAGAATTACTATAACGTAAATTTAATTGGCATCTTTGTACCTCTGTTATTTTACACACTATAATTCTTCTTATAGCATTTTTGCTTTCTAGTCTGTCAAGACTTTCTTTCAATGTTACCATAACATTGGGACTATTAACCATACCAACAACTCCTTTTTTGGCTTTCCATAGACATAGACTCCAGAGTGACCTTATCCTGGATGATGAACTTAAGACTTCTTTTATAAAAAGAAGTTCAGTTCAGAGTTTATCACCAACATCTAGAAGTGGCTTCTGCTGTAATCATGGTTAGCAACCATGATCCTAGATCCTGGAAAAGTCCTTTCAAACACAAAGTTTCTGTTTCCAGACACTTTGATGTAAACTGGAAAACAATAAGAACTTGGACAAAGTCCTTCTCCTGGTGAAATTAAAGAAATATTTATGGATTACTGTTCAGTGAAGTAAGCAGCATGTCACTATGTGTGACGATGTGTGACTTAATGTACTGTGATGCTTGTATGCTGTTCGACGTTTGATTTCCCATCTCTCCTGGGAATGAGCTTTTTTCCCTGAATAAATAAACAAAACATAGTCACTAACAGCTTCTTACTGAGAGTCCGTTTTTACGAACGTCCTGTCAGTCGACCAGCTGTTGCATTAACTCTACAGTCATTGCTGTCTTCAAGACAAGTTAAGGACAAACCAGTTGGCTTAGACATGAAAATATAAATCTTTCTTGTTGCAATGATTTCTTTGCGTTAGTGCTAAGGTGACACTTTAAACCCACTCTGCTCTTCCCCTAGAGTCTTTTGTTTTCCCACCATCAAAGCTGACACACTGAGGGGAAATAGATGCTTTTTAACAAAGCGACTTGTCAGAGGCAGAGATGAGGAGTAGCCAGGGGCAGCATGAGCGAACAAGTCTGAAATAAAACAAACAGCTCGTTTCGTAAAGGAGACGGGGAGACTTGTCAGCTGACAGCCGAACAGAGATGTGATTGGAGAATGAGAGGCTGCGCGTTTGATTCAATGAGCTTTCATGTTAAACACAGCAGTGATGAATAATTCATGAGTTCATGAAAGCGCAGTCACACAGAAGTAAAGTTTATTTATATGCTGCTTTACTTTTCATAAGCAGGCATCGTTGGCTCAAAAAATCCAGAAGAAGGAATTGTATGTGGTATTAATATCTGAAGGACTTAAATATAGCTTGTATTTATTTTAAAAGATTGTTTGGTTTCTTTCCACAGTCAGTTTATAGGCAGTGTTATATGACGTCAGTTTGACCATCTGAACATTTTCAATTAAGTTTAGTTTATTTTTATAGGCCTGATTCACAACATCTCAGGGCACTTAAGCATCTCTCAGGCAGGAATCGTGCTATGGAGACATACTGGTTATCCCCTCCTCATTCCGCCTCCACTCTTCAGCTGTGCATTCACAGTGGTCCTAAGAAAGGCGCAATATTCCCTCGCCAGTGTGTGCTTTCACCAAATATTGTGGCATTCCACAATCTAAGACAGTCCCTGTCTTCGATTTTGTGGTCCTCTGTTGGCAACAATAAAATAATAATATTTACGTGTCTAAACTAAAATCCCACCTCCTCTAAGGCTTTCACCTGGAGGCCCTGCACTGAAGTGTGGTTGCTGCGTTCACACTGAAACAACTGAAGTACACTCATCGAAGTGTGGTCCAATTCAGTCTAGTTATATTCCAATTATTATCAGTCCAGCCGTATTATCATGTTTACAGGTCTATTGATAAAAAGTAGGCTACTTAGAAATACCAACAGACTCCATCAAATATTCCCTTTGATTCCGTTCTTTGTTACATTCTGTGACAATAATGTTGATATTTTGTCTCACATGTCAACAGATATGACATGCAGAAATAGCTAACCCTGCTTTTAACTGTTGGCACTTGGCCACGACGACGGATCAATTAGTTGAAAAAGGGGGCAGGCTTATAAAAGACCCTTAAAAGATAACTCAACACGGGCTATGGCCAAAGATACCGGTTGTTTTAATCTAGCTGTGTGTAAAATGGAGAGCAAATAAAACAGAATTCAAATGGCTGTAAAAGGAAAGTCTGTGAACAAACTGTGAGAAATCAGCTGAATTAAATATTTTCTGGATTTACATTAAAAAAAAAAGCCAAAGCATCAACCTAAACGGAAGAAAACATAGTTACAGTGGGCTAAAAGAGACAGACATTGACATTAATTATTTATAATAATTTCATACTATATTTTCATTTTACATACTATATATTCAGGTATGTTTTACAAAACTAGACAGTTAAGTAGTTTTGTGTCATAAGTGCAATTTCTTTTTACTCCAGAAAAGAAAATCAGATGCTAAATCCTTGCAACTTTTTTTTTTTTTTTTTGGAACTTCAAGGCAAAACAAGGAAAATATGAGCAAAAATGGGCTCAGTGTGTTCTTGAGTGGAGGAAGATGAGCAATGGGGGGTATAATGGCACAAGATGAAGATCTATCCCAAGTTTCTGAAACCCCCCCAGGTTGAACATGTCGATGCTCTCTGCTGCTTTTCACTCTGCTTTTGGTTGGTTTTGGTTAAATCGGTTGTTTTTAATTGATAAACTGTGAGGACACACACTTTCACTTGAGTATTGATGAATATATTTGCTATCCATGCAGCTATGAGATTAAGTATGTAAATGATTGACCTCCCTTCCTGTCAATCACACTCGTATAAATATCAGATTAAATACTTAGCTGATGGCAGTGGTAGTGATATGCAGCTGCCTGCAGCAACAAACAGCTGACACGTGGATGGAAAACAGGTTTTTGTTTGGTTGATTGTGTTACAAAGACCCCTGTTGGGCATAAACGCAAACAGTAACTGATTGGAGTCTGTAAAGCAGATTGTTTTCTGGCTCTAATTAAAATGTGAATTGATCAAAATGAGTGTAATTAAAAGCTCATAGTTCTGATAGAAATTTAAACACTCTTCTATTAGTCTCATTAGTACTGAAATACAGCAAGTAGTTGCATTTCCATTACACTTTTGCACAAAAGAAAATTGAATTTGCTCTAAATTGAACTTGAATTTGCAACAAAGGTAGCGTAGCAGGGGGTATGTGTTTCTTTTGAACAGTGTTTTTCAAATAAACGTAGTTCTTGTACATCTCCGTATCTCCTCCTGCGAGACTTCTCTTTAAAACAATAAAAAAGAAAATCCTCAACATTGAAAAAGATGGACAAAAACATCTTTAATCTTTGACAAATTATTGCGATTGCTGCTGTCACTGTTAAGGAAATAGTCATGAAGGCAGCAAATGATCATTCAAATGATTATTCAAAGGCAAAGCCCTCGTGTAATGTATAATGATTAAGTAGCGTTAAAGGACGACTACATCATATTAATGAGTCCAAAACCAGCTGGAAACTAGATTTTGATGAGTTTAGATTGACTAGCTATGCCACATCCAGCGCTCCTGGAGACGTGGAAATTCGCAAAAAGTGTTTTGCAAATTAGTGGAAAATCAAATCACCTGAAAAACCACCTCCTGGAAGTGAAAAGGGGTTTATTTGATATTTGGGAGTTTTTTTCCAATTAGTGCCCTTAACATTACAGGATTTCTTTTTCGATATTTGGTTTTGCACAAATCAAGGGGTAACTGTCAGAATTAAATGAGCCTGTGTGTTTGAGTTTTCTAGTCAACAATGGAAAGCATTATGACTAAATTTAGTTCTAAAAAGTCACCTGGCTTCTGTCTCAGTTTCTCTGCACACAATAACAGATTTCTGACTTTGTGATCTCTCTTTTTTTTATTTTGTAGACATAATACCTTTTGTGGTCGTCACATCAATCACAATGGTTTGATGACTGCCGCTCGTGACAAAGCTGACTTTTCCAAAACACCTCAAATCAGGACTCACTTTTAATTCCAGTATTGCTGTGCAAGATCCTGTTACTGCATTACCTTGGAAAGCTCTTACCTCTGCACTAATCTTGTTAACAGAATGAACTGCCCTCTGCTTACAAGCTCCGCTGAGATGCTTGGGACCGTCGGTGTTTGATCTTTTGTGTGACTCTTTCAGTTTTTTCAGTTCAGTGTTTGTGGTTTTCAGGCCTTTATTATGCTGCGTCTGCATGTCGACGAGGTTCTTGTCTGATTATTAATGGTTCCTGTTCTTTGGTGTGTTTAATGGCTTCGTTAAGAGGGTTTCAAATCCCAACATATAGATAAACTTGAATAAAGTTCCAGTAGTTAAGGGTGTAGCATCTTTTGCATGCCCAAAGGCACAGACACTTTCTGTGATCAGGCGCAACAGTCAGTCTGAACATAAATGCAGTAAAATGGAGGCAGTGAGAGGCTTCAGTTTAACTACGTTTCCAGCAAGCGATGGCCCATCACAGATACTACCCAAAGATCAGCAGGAAGACGGATTTGAGCCATGTCTGATAGATCTGTAGCTGAGTTTAGGCAGCTAAAGAAAAACGTGGGCTGCATTTTGGCCTCCTAATTGCCTCAGACTCATTCGAAGTTGCTAGTTTAGAGAATTTATTTATTACTTATTTATTACTTACCCAATTTGCATTCTTATGAATGCAAATTGCAAACAGCAGACTGAAACGGTGATTCACACTGTTCTTTTTTAGTTTTGTATTGCAAACAAGCAAATCACAGCAAAAATATTCTGAAGGCACTTGATACACAGAAAGACACGTTAAATGCAGTCAAATTAAATAAAGTCCTATTCAGTTCAAGTATAATCCAATCTAAATTCATACAATGCCAATTCATTAAAAAACACAGATTGCATCTAATCTATATTTAAATTAAATCTCTCCATCCTGAAAATGAATGATGTGGAGAAGAAACCCCCTAGTTCACAGCACGTTACCTCCAACAGATCGACTCGTCAGTAGCCATCTGCCTCACCTACTTCAGTCCAAAGATATTCACTATAAGACAAAAATACATGCAACACCAGTTAATGACAATAATAATGACATATAGATGCAGGGGAAGTAAAGAGAGTGGAGTGAAAAAAGTGCCCGGCGCATCATGGTTGGTCTTCCAGAGGAACACTGGCCAGTGCAGTTAGGCGTATTGGAATAATTAAGCTTAAGATAAAGTTAGAAAGGATGTCTGTGTCTTAAACACAAATTGGGAGTTGATTCCACAAGAGAAGGGCTTCATAACTGAAGGCTCTGTCTCCCATGCTACTTTCAGAAACTCTAGGAACGACATGCAACCCTGCAGTGTCAGAGCAAAGTGCTAAAATGAGGCCCTGAAGACGATAAGGAGCTAGTCTTTAAAGTATTTTATACGATCGGAGATTCATTTTAAACTCTAGACTGAATTTCAAAGGAAACGCATGATATGAAAAGAGAAAGATCCTTTAAATCCAGAGAACTCATGCTGCAGGATTTTGGATGGACGGCAGCCTGCTCAGATGGATTTTGGAGCATCTCACTAATAAGGAATCCCAGTAGTCCAGCCTTGAAGAAACAAATGCTTAGATTAGTTTTTCTACGTCATCAAGTCTACCATGAACTTCTCTATATGCCAAAGTAACCCGGTGTCAAATGTGAGGACATCTGAAAGACTGAAAATAAGTTTATGAAGTCGGTAGTAAACAAAAAGGGGCCCAGTATTGCAACATGATGACTTCTGCACAATTGAGACTGGAATAATGTGAGTAGGGGAATCGGGAGTGAGAGTCAATCGTGCTCGCGCACCGCACGGTGCAGCTCGGCTAATGAGAGTGTGCACCAACATTTTAAGTTGAAAAATGATGTGCTTTTTTCACACGGCAGTAATTTGGTTTGGTTTTTCTGTTTTAAACTTTTTGAAAGTCTATTTTCAGTTGGTTGAGCTTCTCCCGCGTCATTCTGTCTCATCAAAAACCATTTGACTCCAATGTGTCGACATTTCCCTGGGTAAAACACTGGTGAAACAATTTCTCGATTATTCTTTTTTTTTCTTCCTTTTTTTATGAAAAAGGTTGATTGTTTGCAGGATTTGCTGAAGCAATGAGGGAAGATTTCTGTGTTCTGACGTGGAAATGTGAAACTCACCTGCAGACAGCACATTTAACCTCTTTGACTCTCTAAAGGAGACGGTCATCAGTGCTTCCACATGACTGATATCCGCTGACTGCTTACAGCTATTACACCCTCAGCTCCTCTCTCTTCAACAGACTCACTCACTCCATTTCCAGCTGACTGATGCTGAGTTATCATTGCTGACCATCACTCTCTTTCTAATGCTTCTCTCTGGGGTAACGCAGTCCAGTTCCACTGACCATTACTAACGTCACTCTCCGTCCTTGCAGTTTACAGTGGCAGGTGCCATTGACCGTTGCCGTGGGAAACGCCTCAACTGTTTGCTTGGAGAGTCTCATCTGGATGAACAACAAGACAGGTACAGTACCGTCAGTAAAATGATCCAATATTGCTTATCAGACACCTTATGGAAGTTTATCCTCCATTCATAATTTAATTATCTTGTTTCTTTGAGCTAATGAGCTGTTATCTTGGGATTATTTTGTTAGCAGAGAAAATAATTTCATGATCTCAAACTAATTATCTCATTATTTCCACTTACGTGAGTTGAAGCTAATGCAATAACAAAGCGGAGACACACAAGTGCAGTGTATCGCTCTCTTCAGAGGTTTGTTAGAGACGAATAAAAATCCGTCCAGTTTTTGTGTTTCCACGCTGACGCTCAAGTTTATAGCCAGTTTCACACAGTGATTGCGGCATAAAGATGTACTGGAGAGCCCCTCTTTATTCTGCCTTTACTCTCCAATTATCCCAATCTCTTTTCCCATTATTCACCAGTGCGGAATTTTGCCATTCCTTCTAGAAATAACCTGCACCTTAGTGGGAGCAATAGTCTCAATATCATTTAACATGTAACATTTTAGCATTGAAGTTATTGACGAGCTCACTAACTGAACTTGGGGCCGATGTTAAAGAGCAGACCTGGTCCTACTGCTGTTTTCAGTGATACACTGTTATTTTTTTTAATCCTTGCTGTTAAAACATTTGTGTGCACTGAAATCGTACACTCAGAGAAAACATCTCAGCTGTTACTACCTGCCAAGGCGATTCAGCTTCAGAATGTACACCGTTCCTTGAGTGTCGTTCATGCAGCACAGCAGGGCAGAATGAACTGGGTGTTTGAATGGAGATCGTGTCTCTTTAGGAGTTTGCAATTGGGGAAAATTATGTCAATTAAAATAATTTTTTGATTATTTTATGTTCTTTTTGAAAACAAAATCTCCCTTTCTTCAAACATTTTAGAATAAAGCTTGTATTGTTTTTCTTTTCTTTTTCTTTGTGGTTTTTTCTGTAAATTAAAACCTTCCAGTGTTGTTATTTTAGAGAAAATAGATTTTATTTCCATTTTGGCACAAGAAAATGTTGTCCTTTTGAAGATAAAACTTTGATTGTTGTTTTGATCTACTTTCATGAAGAAAAAAAGACTTTTGCTTTTTTTAACTTAAAAAAATAAACACTGATTCTTTAAAAAAGAAAACAGATCTTGCTGTTCTTGTACTTATTGACAGTTTACTAATGTAGTGACAGAGTTTCTTGCATAATTGCACTTTGCAAGTTGCAGAAAAAGAGGAGGGAGTCTGATGAGGAAGTGGGCCAAACTTGGGTCAACAGCTGCTTTCCTTGTTTTTAATCACCTACCTGTTTTATAAAACCTGAAACATCCTACTGCTCCAATGCTCGAAACCTAATTTTACTACTTCAGAAGATGCTTTTGTTTCCCTCTGAGAAGCTGGAGTGCTGCTGTGATCCTCATTACATCTTAAGATGCACATCTGCCTGGTTAAATTTAGCTCTTTTTGTTTTAACACTGCTGCATTCTTCCATCCTAACATCATTCTCACAAAATGGAATCTATTGCTGTTTTAGGTATTTGTAGGGCATTGATAGACATGAAAATATACATCTGTAAGTTGCAATGAAACTCGTATTTTGTGATCACGGTCGAGATGTTTATCAGAAGATTCCTTAAATATGTGACCTCCTAACAGCCTTTCTGACAGTCTGCCTTTCTTCAATAATAAAATCCTTTTTTGCACTTGAATTTGATATACCATATTTCCCACCAATTCCCAGCTTAAGAAGAAATTTCACATAAATTAGAAGCAATAACATTTCCCAAGAACTTTTGAATTCCAGCGAGGATCCCTACTGCACAGTGAGGTGTCATCTGCATATCTGATTACTTTTTTGTACTGTTTTGTGTCTCATATCTTATTCTGTTTTCATTCAATGACAGATTTTTTTGTTTTGTTTTCATTTGATCAGAAACCCACAGGATTGGTCAAATGGACGACAACACCTGGTTGCTGGGCAACATCAACCAGACGGGCTACTTCCGTGTGAACTATGACCTCCAAAACTGGAAACTGCTCATTCAGCAGCTCCACACCAACCCTCAAGTAAACCTGTCTGTTTTTCTCTGTCCATCTCCATTCTTTTTCACTACCATTGAGGGCTCAAAGTAACAAAAATTAAAACATAAAAATAGAGGTGATTTTTGTCTTCTTTTTTTTTAAGAAAAAAGTGGAAGTTGAAGAGTAGTGCAATACAGTGAAAATAGTCATGCTTTATCAATCTTATAGTCATCAGTCATTATTCACAACACAAAGTTCCCACAGATCATTTAAAAAAAAAAAGGTGTTATGGTTGAAAGTACCAAAAAATATTGGAAAAAATGGAAATGATGAAAACACTTGTGTGTGTGAACGGAGAGAAGAATGATAAAATGTTGATTTTATTAATGTCACTGAGATTTTTTTTAAATGCTACCATCAGTTGGTTGCAGTTTTTCTCCCACCCTTCATGTGCTTCTTTGTCTCTCTTCTCTTCTCTTAGATAATTTCCGTGGGAAACCGGGCAGGACTTATTGACGATGCCTTCAACTTGGCCAGGTGAGTATATTTTAGAGGTGGCAACATCCAAATGTAGTACGGTATAATTCTATACTACAGAAGACATGGGTA